>VNKC01000889.1:0-22752 GCA_008042775.1 Drosophila pectinifera
GACCTGAAAGTGGAAGTCCGAGACAGGATTACAACCGCCAGGGAGAATACATCTCGACAAATCAGGATATTTGAAGTCGGTGAAAAGGTGTTAGTAAAGTCTAACCGAAGACTGGGGAACAAACTCACACCATTGTGAGGGTGGTCCACAAGGACAATTTAAAATAATCTTGACCATTTGACATACGCTAGTTATAAGATACAAGATATAATATCAAAATTATATTTTGCAGGTTCGAAATTATTCCCCTTTTATACTTGGCTCTGGCATCGGCACACGTTACCGACTATTCACAGACCAGGTATATTGCCATTGTTGTTGGTCGAATACTGGTTTGGAAAGAATTCGGGTACGTCAGGCACTCGACAAATCTCTCGGAATATGCGCGCATGGTAGAAGAAACTACCGACATGATTAAAATGTTCCCGCAGTCTCACATAAAGAAACTCCTTAGTGTAGATATGGCCCATCTACGAAAGCTTCTATATTCATTAGGTGTGCACCATAGGGTTGCTAGGACCCTAGTTTTCTTAGGGTCAATGTTAAAAGTCGTTGCAGGAACACCAGATGCAAAAGACTTGGAGAGAATTAAATTTACAGAGTCGCAATTAATATTGATCAAACAATAGACTAATTCTGATAAACACTAAAATCCAACAAAAAATAAACCAACTCACTTTCACTATTAATAAAATCCTAAAAGTAGAAAAAAATTCACTGATAGATACTGTCCACTTATTTGAAGCCCTAATGGGTAGAAATTTAATGTTAATCACCGAACTTCAGAACCTAATGCTTGCGATAACGTTGGCAAGGCCAACATTGTAAGTCCAATAATCATAGATCATGCAGATTTAAAATTTATTTAGCTAGAGGAGCAAACAGATACTCCCATAGCGGAGCTTGTGTCCGTTTCAACAATAAAAATACTTCAGTCCGCTAACATCCTCCATTTCGTAATTAAGTTTCCAAAAATTAATTATCAATGCAAAAAGATCACGCTTCTCCCCGTAGTCCACAAAGATACCATCTTGCAAATTGTAAACAATGTTGTAGCGGATTGCAATGGTGAAATTCATGCAATCAAGAATTGCAAAACATCGCCAGGAGCCACATTCTGCCAATTGTCATCGGAGAGCTCGTGCGCACGAGAATTGCATGCAGGAGGGATGGCCCATTGTGAAACCCAACCGAGTGATCTACAACCGGTCACGCAAGGGTACGAAGGGATAATCATCATCAATGATCGACCTGCGACAGTCCGCGTAAACAATGGCACTGAGATCCAGCTGAAAGGCACTCATCTCATCACCTTCGACGAGCGCACCTTCGTAAACGGAACGAATTTATATATGTGTGGTTTGTTTGCTAAAGTTTCTTTTGCTTTTTTTTGTGTGTTTTTAGTCTTAGTAACAAAAATATATATGACAAATGTAATTCAAAGCAGGTTGACTGGTAATCATGCATTTTGGAATAGGTCAAAACTGTCCGAAATTAAATGGCAAAAAACTCTAATATATTCAAAAGCAAAATGGCTCAGCTGTCCTTCCTGAATCATCTCAAATCTCTTTCTGAGTGCCAACCTTCTTAACGATCAGGTTCTATGCCTAAAATAATCGAATAGTGTCGGCCAGAGAAATAAATACAGTCATCTCTACCATAAGTCGTTGTATCCATACAGACTTGAAAAGGCACATGGACATAGCTAATTCACTTTCACTTTGACTAATTATATTCAAATTTATGAAAAACTTATATTAAATAGGACAGAAGGCAGAAAAAAATGTTGACAAATAAAGAAAAATTCTGGTAGGATCATGTTGAGCCACACCCAAAAATAAGTCAGATAGGATCAATACCCATTAAAACGTAGACACATTTTTTTCAATAGCTCCCATGTTTAATCATCAGACTTCACTCAAATCTTTGGAACATGTCCGTACAAATAAATTTATTTCATATCTATTTACTTTAAACCGAAAATCACTACAAATATTGATTAAAAACTTGATCTGCGTGCAACAGATAAGAATGTTTTCCCTTAGATCAATTGTTTTACACGGACGGAAGGACAGACAGATGGACATTGCTAAATCGACTCGGCTGGTTAATTTTTTCAAACCGTACATCAAAGTATTGGGTATTTAAAACCGAAATTGTTTTCTGTGTCATCGAGATATGTTTTTTGATTGACATCTGGTTTTAAGAGATTTCTGTGACACCCCTAAAACACTTACGAAAATTAATATTTTAATAACCTAGCATGTAAATTGCTACATTTTTTGATGTGGGTTAACCATGAATTAAATAACAATTTAATTATGTTCTTTATGTGAATTTAGTCATATCGCTTGGAAACGTCCATCAAAAATTAGAATTGGAGCGAAATCGCCTTCTGTAGTTTCACGCTAATAATTACATAGGTCGTTACAGTTCAAACTTTTTTCTTTCCGTAAACTAAACCAATTTGCATAGTGTCTAGAACTCTCTCCGTAATATTTTCTAAACTTAAATCAGCTGTATAGCAGTTGTAAAACTCCCAGATACAATTAAAGATTCAACTAGATTCTGTAAGATGTTCAGCCTAACACCTTCGAGAACTCAACGAATTTATAAACCTGTACACTATAAATTCTGAATACATTTTCTCAGGTAGTCGACCTTTTCGAAGACCATCTTCAAGTGGTTGTTCCAACAATACTTGGTTCATCGAGAATGATAGATATTAAAATTAAGATGCGTTAATTAATGGGGTAACATCCCATTTAAACATCGCACACATCATAACCAAAACGTCAAGTTTTAACTCCATATACAGATGGTTCAAAGAGCCTTCCTGCAATGACTTCAACTTGATCGACGTCGATTAATATCGCTATGAAAAAAGTTTTATTTATATTTAATGTATCTTTTAACTGTATACATTTTTATGCCCGGTACCCATATTGTAAGTTGTTATATTAAGTATTATAACTTAGTGGCAACCGAGAATGTATGTAACAGCCAGAAGGATGCATCTCCGACCCCATAAGGTATATATATTCTGGATCACCAATCAAGTCGCTAAATACATTTGAACGAACGAATTCATAAAAAAAAGAATTCTGTAAATGCTAAACCGGCGCAACATATACATTTGCATCAACAGCTCCAATGGATGTGGCTCAACATGTCTTAGCAACTGTTGACTTCATTTGTCAAAATTTTCATATAATTAGACGAAGTGAATTAGTCAAGTTCATGTGCCTATTTATTTCACCCACGAGGCATTGGGTACAGGGTATCTCAAAGATGGTAACACTCAACTTATCTACACAAAGCCTTTCTTGCAGTCGTATACCTCCCTTGCCGTGTACCTCGCCAGACATCCAGGCCTTAGAAGTCGCGGTCACTGGACAAACCTCCTTACGCTGAGCCAAAAAAAATGTGCAATTCCGTTATCTCTTCTTATTTTTAACTGGATACCCTTAGACGCTTGGTCCAAAAATACAAAATCGGTAAGTAAGACCGAAACAACGACTAGTTGTGCTTACTTGTAAGAACTCTTTTCAGGCATTTCATTCTGAAATTTGAGGGCGTAAAAATACTTGCCGATTTGATTAATTTTTCCAATGACGACACTTGAATGAGGACTATAATCATTATTAATGTCAGAGTACAGTGTTCGCCTTAATCGAGCGGTAAATAGTAAAAACTGCATTTGGAACGACTTAATTTATATTGAAAAATATGTTTGATATTGATATGATGATTTATATTAATAATTATAATAATTATAATAATTATAAAAATATCAGATTTAGTTTTGTGTTGCGATTGCTTGTTTTTGCATTTTGTCCTCTTTGTACTTTCTTTGTTACGCCGCTGCTGCAGCTTGATGATTCAAGCTCACACTCGTTTTCCCGCTCTCTCTCTCTCCGCACGTAACTCCTCCTTCACTCTCCTTCCTCACTTAATAGGTACAGTGGTAAGTCACCATAATTCCTTCTAATATTATCTGCGTTGTTAAATGCACTTAAACCATTTACAAAAACTTGTCGCGATGTTGAAAGGTAAATTATGGCTTTTGTGCGGCAAAGCAAAAGTGGTCTTAAAAAGCTATTGATTTTGTTCGGTAGTTCAAAAAAATTGCAAGAGGCTTACGGCCTAAGCTTTCTAAATTGTATTCACTGACGCCACCTGAGAATCCGTCTCATCTGACTATCTATATTGCGATTGATATGGAGAATAAGACTCATCGGCCATCTAAGAAGGCTTACTGCTTTCGCAGGGCGGACTTCGGAAGACCGAAATTTGTTATATTTGATTTTAATTTGTTCGGTCTATACATGTGTATTGATCAACTATGTTGATGCCACTGAATTCCTCTATTAAAGAATGTATTCCGTTATACTATCCGTCAACTTTGAATAAGCCTCCCTGGTTTAGTAAAAAGTTGACTCGCCTCAAAAACATAAAGTATAACCTCTATTCTAAATTCAAACATTCGGGATATCCAGCTATCTTTTCTCACTTTTCAGTGGTTCGGCCTAATTTCGCCGTGCTTAACGCTCAGTGTTATAAAAACTATTTGGCTCGTTGAAGGGTTCAGTTCTCGCATGACCCGAAAAAGATAATTAATTTCGTTAACACTTAACGTAAGTCTGTTACACATCCTTCCACACTCTCATTTAAAAAGACAACAACAAATTAATGATCAGGCAATTGCCGATCTTTTTGTCAGTATTTTCAAACAACTTATTCATCGTCAACAGACTCAACCCAGATTTATTTATATACACTGACCAAATCAAACTCCATCTTCAGTCCTAGCTAAGCCGGTTTATTCCCGATGGAATACCAGGCTGTGTGCTTAGATATCCATACCAATATGGATTTATTAGATGAAGATCAACGGCAACTAACCTTATGGAGCTCACTTCTTTCATTATAAGGGGCTTTCCAAAAATATGCAGGCAGATGAAGTTTATACTAACTTCAGTAAAGCATTTGACTCCATTAATCATTCAATCTTGTTAGGAAACTAGAGGCAAAAAGTACTCTTTAAAAATAATCTAAGATTCTTCAGGGTACCTCTGATGTCCCTCAAGGGACATCATGGTCCCTTATTTTTTTATTATTTATTAACGACCTGCCCAAAAGTCTGACTAACTCAAGAGTACTAAGGACAGTTCTCGCCAGTCGGATGTATAAAACAGATCTTAATCATTTTCAAACATGGTGTAGTGAAAACTGATTAAACTTAAAAGTGCAAGCTGATTACATTGTCACGTGTTACTGCCAAGTTTGCGATTCATACCCTGAACTGCTGCTCTTTGGAAAGAACCACTTTAGTTGACGATTTGGGTGTCAGCCAAAGTACAAATCTTTTATGGTGTCGGCATCATCGAATTCCTTAATGTTTTATAATATCTTAAACTTTCTCTTTAAAACACCCAGTTAATTTATTTTACTTATATGTTCTTATTTACAGTTCCCAAGATGGTAAACATTGCTATGAATTAAAGTACGATAAAAGGTAATCGACTCGACTTTCGAATCAAATGGTAACTGTATTTTAACAAACCGGCCTATTGTTAGCGACGATGTGAGATTCGGTAAGAGGATGATAGGCAAATTTGTACAGATTCAGTATACATTTGGAACATTTGGTAGATCCTTAATGAAAAGAACATAAAGTAATGGGCCAAAATGACTGGCTTGGCGGACACCAGTCCATCAAAATTACATCAGACGACTGCTGGTTATTGAAGACAACACGCTGAGTTTTATTTGAGGGATAAACCGAAATCCATTGAAGTAGAGTTATTAAAAATCCAAAATAAGAAAATTTGTTTTTCAAATTGTAGAGCTTACTGAATCAAGTGCATCCCTTAAGTCAGTAAAAATAACATCAGATTAGCATTTATTAGAAAAACTACGGTGAATGAGTGCGAAAATTCAAGAAGATTTGTTGTGGTCTATGCTTATTGAAGACATACTGAAGTGGAGAAATATTGAGGCAAACCTATCTGGACATATGTAGCTGTAGCGAGCAAAGTTAATGTGCGATCCCACGGCGATAACTGGCTCTGGAAGAGCCAGTCGTTCCGGGACTTATGTCTGTATACGTTGATATTCCAGCTTTTGCATATACATCATGGGCTGCTATAAAGCATCTACCGCCATTGATGCAGAGCGAGGCCTTCTTAGGGCGATCAAGAAGGCAACTCGACTTCAGCAAATTATTGAGCTTCCACTGTGGACGAAGAAAATTAGCTCAGCGGAAACATTTGGAACGAAAAACCTTTTCAAAAAAAAACATCAATAGAAAAACATTTTCGAGGACTAGGACATGTAGTCAAGTATATGGTTCTGCATTGAGGGATGTACATTTATATACATCTTACTCAATTGTCCCAGTAGACTTCGCAAATTTGGTACAGAATGGACACATTTGTAACCCGAGGCCTATCTTTTTGGAGGTACTTGGGCACTAAAGCATATCTGCTTTAATGACTCCTCTAAAAGAAATGCCCGAGACTGCGAGCTGTCGGCCACATCCGACCGAAATACCTCTCAGAGGTTAAGAGTTGGACACTGGAATATTTGTAATCTGCTGCCATCGAGGAGATTTTAGATTAGAAATTTGGTAAAATGCTGCGATCACATGCAGAGGTTGACAAGCCTTATAATATTTCAGTATGGTTTAAGTAAAATCAGAAAAATGTTCTTGCCTTTATATTTCTAGAGCACCACCGTTCCCACCCTCTACTGCAACCAGCTATATAATTTTTCTGTATTTGGGTAGTGATCTGCTGCATCCGGGAAAAAGTCAGAGTAAGAAGTGCGTTTGAATTCAGAAGGCCCACTAGAGTATAGCCTCCGACAGGTATACAAAACAACCCCGACCATAATCTCGATTGATATCGCAACTTTTCCAACCAGAGGAACGCCATCACACCACTGTTGTATTTCCGTTGCAGGGATTGCAAAGGATTTGTGCAAAATTAGTGCTGAAGCCCTCTCGATGCGGAATTCTTAACGGAACCAAAAGTAAAAAAACACACAAGAGAAAGAGAGAAAATAAAATCCCCCCCTCTGGCCTACCGTTTTATTTAGTTATTGCGGTGCGTGCATTTTTAAATTTTCAAGATGGAACTAATGACACACTGTAATAAATAGTCTCGAGGGATGGATGCATTTACCAGAAAAATTGATTACTGACGACAATCTTTGGCGAGATCAGAAACCATTTTATATTAAAGCCTTCTGTTTGTCATCGGACCATATCTTGTGTGTTTTGGCATAAAAGATGCGTCTTGATTTCTGTGGATTGAAGACTAAGACTAAGGATCAGCCGACTAAGACCTAGAGCTAGAAACTTTAAGCTTACGGGTTGTAATAACGCAATGGATTTTTGAACCAGAGCTTTGTATTTCGTACCCAATTAGTTCGCATCCACCAAATCCGCATAAAGTAAATTCGGGCATATATTTCGTCAGCAACATTGATTAAAACATTGAGGTACATTTGTTAGGATTTGCCCTTTCCAGATAAAAATGTAGAGCAGAGTGTTGCTGGCAACAGTAGACGGATTGATAGTGCGGCTAACTGTATCCTATGATAGAAAATGGCCTCCATGGGAGAAAGGTATGAAGGGAGCAAATTCGCGAGGTCAACTTTCTTTTAGCTTTTTGTTGGGCGGACTTCGGATAGGTAAACAATTTTATGCAGTGTCGTATTTTTATTAAAGTTGTAACACCGGCTTTAATTATATCTAACTAATTTATATGGCCTTAGAAACTTTCCTTTTAACTTCAAACCTGTACCACACTATGTGCGTTATATAGCAACTACATCATTCACAGCAAACTTCCTTTCAATCTTTCTTTTAGAGTCGAAAGCGCATTGTTTTCTCTGTGGATATTTTTAATATACTCTCTTGCTTTTCCTCGCAATTTCTCCCTCTCATCGTCTAACTCTGAAATCAAACACTCCTGAATTAAATCCTTAAGGTTTACATTATTAGGCGCACGCATATCAAGACCTATTAGTAGCTTAAACGGAGAAACTTTTGTACTCCTCGGCTCAGTATCATCTATCTGCTGTACTCTGCCTACATGTTTATACAAACATCCTGGATTTTCTTGACTCAGTTTCGACCGCATAGGGACTATTATCTTGTGCATGCGCTCTACCTGCCCATTTCCCCTGGGAACTCCGGTTGCAATCAGCAAGTGCTGAATTTTTTCCCTTTCACAATACTCCTTAAACATGTGTGAACTAAACGCTGCTCCTAGATCTGAAACGATCCTGTACAAGTTACCGAAAAGTCCTCAATCCCAGTGTTTCGAGTAGGATATAACCATACGTTCTTCGAAAAATCATCAACTATAATGAAAATGTTATTGTATCGCTTTTTGGTCAACTCCATCCGGCCAACATGGTCAATATGCTAGTTACTAACGGCTTATCACCTTTGTCGATTAGTGTTAGGAACCCTTATTGTCTACCAGCTCTTGCATTCACTAAAATGCACTCCACCCAGTTCTCAACAAATCTTGTGACCTTTTCCTTCATCTTTGGAATGTAGTATGACTTTTCCACCAAGTCCTGAGTCTTTTTGGAAGTGAAATTACCTTGCTTATGAGCATTACGGATGATCTCATCTTCCATAAGTGATGGAACAACTACAACTCCCTATTTGGGTCTTTAAACAATATTCCATTCGATATGTAGAAATCAAACTATCTGTCACAACGAAACGACACCCTGCTCAATGCATCTACATATCTCATCTTGAAACCTGATCTATGTTTGATTTCGCAGTTGAAATCTTGCAGTGACTATTTTGAATTTCTTCCCTAGAACGTAAATGCGCCTCTTTCCCAAAGCTCCGATAACTGCCAACACTTCGAGATCATAGGAGTGATATTTCTTCTCGCACGGCTTGGTTTTCCGACTTATATAGGAAAATCTTTTCATTCGGTTTCCGATAATCACAGCACAAACGCATTTCCCATTCATTTTATCCACTAATACGATTAGCGAAGCAAACTGTGACGTACTAGGTTTGATTATTCCTTCCCGATGCCATTCCTGCACCTGATCATCGACTATTTTTTGATCGCAATAAGCTAAACGTCAATAAAATCTTCATCTCCACTGGAGAACTAAGGTTTCTTTTCGGTTTATAGTTCATGCACAGGCTCTCAAACTCGTTCATCATACACGAACTTTGCCCTAACTGTACTGTATATCTGCTTTTGATTCAGAACCGATCTGAACACCTTGCCTTTTTGAAAACACAGTTGCTTTCTTTTTCACCATTATATTATCATGTTGACATTTTAAAAAATTATTGTGCCTAAGATGGCATCAAACTTCATGTCCTCGTATGGAATCACGTGAAATTCGATTGACATTTCAATACCGTCAATATTGACTTCTGCTTTAAAACTACCAAACGTCAGCACCTGACTTTCTCCATTAGACTTCCAAAGCCTACGCCTAGTTTCAAAAATTATTTCCTACGCATCAAACAAAGCTCTGCTCCTGTATCAATCAGTCTTTTTAATTCGACACTCGAGCAAAAAAACTGATTTCAGTTCAAGGCCACAATTATATAGAACACAAGCTTGCTTTTAATGACTTTCTCAGCTTGAACCACATTTGTTGCTTCCTCTGCTTTGACTTGAGCCCCAGCCCTACATTGCGCTACTCTATATCCTGGTTGATTACATTTCTCTGTAACAGGACAATCTCTCTTCATATGTGAAGGATCTCCACAGCTGAAACATTTCCGAGCCGAATCTACAGCTTTTCCTTGGTTACCTCATTCGTAGCCTTACTGCCCTGGAAAGTATACTTATTTAGTGGCTTAGATGAACCTCGTGATATTTGATATGCGTCGATCTGCAACTTCAACTCCTTGAGATTTCTAGCCTGATAAAGCATGGCTTTATTTGATCATGCATCTGGGATGCCTTCGACGAAATACCCGATGAGACTTTCTTCCTCCAAACGAATTGGTTTAGCTGGAGATAGCTAAAGCATTTAGAAAATCCTGCAAAGATTCGCCCTTCTGTTAATGGCGCTTGCCTAGTCTGCGATGTATCTCTGCTGTAGATACCTGAAATCCAAACGCATAAATCAAGGCAAACTTCAAACTTTCCCAATCCTTAATGTCTCTTTGGCTGTGAACAAACATTTTTGCAGCTCCGCACAGTAACTGTTTTGCAAACACAAACAACTGTAACTGGTTCTAGTCTACAGTAGCTGCACAATCTTCCAACTCTTCTATCCAAAAATTTATATTTCAAAATACCTTCGACATATTTTAACGTTAACCACGACCTAGATTGTCCTTGCACTGCCAGGCGTTGATGCCCTGCTCAATTTTTTTGGTCTGTACAGGTTGATGATGTTGACCTGACTCATCCTCAGTCTCTGACTCACACTCGTCGATCAAACCGTAATGGGATAGTAATTGTTTTTGTAATTCTGCTTTCAATCCGGTCGTATTCAACTGCAGCTCTGACACCTTCCGTCGCAATTCTTCCAATCGCAATGCCAAAATCTCGTCTTTCTCCATGTTACATATGTAACCTGCTGTTAATTATAGTTAATACAATTTCAGTAATTTTCTTAACTCTTATAACTTTGATCAAAATGCAAATACAATAACAGTCCCACTCTTGAAATCCATACAATCTGTTATACCCAAAACCTGTGGCAACGCTTCCTCGGGTTGCTTCTCTCTGTCTCGCTTCTTCTCGTGTCGACCGCTCTCTATCTCGTTCCTTGGCGAGTCTAAAACTAAATTGGAATCACCTCGTCGTTTCTCTCCGTTTCCAAAACCTCGTGTCAGCTCTAGCCAACCAAATTTTTCTTGCACAAATCTCCTTCCTGCAACTTCACAGTCTGCTCACAATTACGCCTCCAATTGGAATAACATAGTCGTCTTCGTCTGCCAACACGATTATGCCCGCACGCACCGATATCCAATATATTGATAGTGCTTGTCCGCCTGCTGTAGCTTGCTCCGTTGCTTCTTTAACTTATCCTTTTGTCCAGCCAGATCCGCTGCTTCTTTAACTTCTGCTTTTTCTCCAGCCTGATCCGCGGCTTCTTTAACTTATTGGTTACCAATAATACTCGTTTTGCATTCGGCGTCGCCACTCGCTGTTTCTGTATGCCTCTCTCGTTTTATGCATGTGTCTGTATTGGTGACTCTTCCGTTCTTTGGAACTCCGCGCTTTATTCTGATGAAATTCTTGCCGCCATCGCGAAGTGTTGCTGTACTGCTATCTCTGGCACTCTTCCGTTCGATTCGCTTTTGTCTTTTTAAAAAACTCTTAACCAGCCTTTTATATGCGAATGTTCTTATAACACCTGGACTCTAAAATCCATTTAAAAGTATGGGATCTCAAGCTGTCTATTCTTTCACCATGCTTAAGGCTTAGTGTTATAAAAACAATTTATCTGCGACCCACAGTTACATAAATTCTACACTAGTACAGCGGATCATGTATGGAACGTCATTCTGACTGCAAATAGATAACTCCGATGATTTTCTGTGAGTGCATTTATATTGGATTCCAGTTTGTCAGTTCCAATAAACTAACCAACTCTCTTCTTCTCTCCTAAGAAAGGCTTACGTAGCAAGCTTCTTAAATTGTGTTCTAATAGTCTTTCGTTTCTATCCTGTAGAGTGTAGTTGCGGGTGCACGCTATAGAATCCGGCTTTTGCTCGTCGATTTTGGTAGTGGTGTGGAGCGTACAGATCCGAACATTAACTAACTAACATATTATTATTGCTCAGACTAGAATTGAGTATACTACCGATAAGAAAAAATAGTTTATCAAAACCGGAAGAGAATTTTTGCCCGCCCAACCTATCACCTGTATGTCTCCGGTGGACGGTGGGTACATCAGCAGAATTCAAATATATGGACTTATGTATTCATTGTTTTAATTTGGGGTTTGTTTAGTAATTTTTGCCATGGGGTTGAAAAGATAAAATTTTGTTTGTAGTTTGCCGACTATAAGACAACACCAAAATCTTCTACTAACTAAAAAAAATCAATATTAACGTTTAACTTAACTTAAACCAAAACTATTAATTCTAATTATTTTTTAATATATCTTGAGGCGCTTTAAGTTCTTCAGATGATTAATGATTATTTATTTCATTGTTTAGCTCCATTTATATTGATACCTGATTTTAAGTTGGTTCTCCCTGAGTTTGAATCTTCATAAATTCGGAGGTTTGGTCCGAACGATGGCGAAAGAATAGATACAGAAAGAAATATGTATATAGGAAATGATTGATTGATGATTGCGGGAATCGGGCTGTCATATCTGCGGAAATACGTGGCAGCTGATGCTGACAGTAACCCTGTCAACTACATATATCAGATTTATCAATATGACAAAACTTATCTAAATCAGGACTAACTGTTCAAATTTTAGAACACCTTCCAATTGAGCAACGCCGGATTCAATACTGTAATATATTCACAGAACTTGAAGACCGGTTTGCTGTTCGAAAATTATTTTCAATCAGCACTGTCAGCTTTAACTAAATATAAGAAAAAAAAAATTAAGTAAGTAAGGCAAGATTAGTTTTAAAGTGGCAACAGGCGCCGCTACAATCCCAAGTGATTTTTTTCACCGTTGTCGTAGATCCTTAGTTCTCAAGATTTTGCAGCTATTTAGACAACTTACCGGCTTTCTAGGTGAGGCCGATTGTCTCTAACCTCACCCCTAAAATATTAACTTTCGGGCAATGCAACGATTTTTGTGTGATGCCATCAGTACCTGGTAGTTTTACTATATAACATATTCCTAAATTCCCCTATTTTCAGAACTTCCTATAAGACTTGAAATAGACTTTTGGATAGGAACTAGTAGTACTAGGTGATTTTAACATACCTGAAGGGATTTGGTCAAATAACTTAACCTCAAATTCTCGTTTAACTACAGCACAACATTATTTTATGTGTGTTGTGACTATCGATATTGATACTTGTATAGAAAATAAGTTTCTTTTTTCACTATACGATTTTAATTGGTTCGATCTATTAGTGTGAGTCACATTATTGTTGCATTGGATATTTTTATACCCGGTATTCATAGGGTGCACTAAGGTATCAAGTGACAACCGAAAATTTACTTATCAGGCAAAAGCGGAGGCGATTTAGCCATGTCCGTCTGTCCGCCCTAGTGAAACAACAGATCTTAGCGACTATAAGACCTAGATCTATAAAAGTTAGACGGCAACTTTCTAATCTCTTGCACGTCTAATTTGCTTCAACATTTTGCCACGCAACTTTCGCCCTCAAAAATCATAAAAGTCGGTAGATAAGCTGTACAGGCGGGCTCCGGTTTTTACTTTCGCAAATTTCTATCGATTTACTTTTCAAAAACGGATATCGATTTGAAAAAGGGCATAAGTGTTTCTTTGCGAAATGATAAGTAAATACCTTATTTAACATCAAAGAACAAAAATAGTTGACTCATTGGTCTATTGACGCTTATTCCTCACCATTAGTAGATCTATCTAGTACGCATTTATTTAATAAAAAAATCCTTTCCTGACCCCACCTCAAATTCGGAAAATAAAATATTTGCCGTCGGCAACAACATCTTTCGATTTGAATGCCAAGGTATGGCAGCTTATGGAGGAAACGAAACAACTGGTCGAAAACTAAACTAAACACTAATCTAAACTAAACACTCAGTTTACTTCAGAAAACAATCACCTCAGTTGTTTGAGCAGTAAAAACTATTAAATATTCCGATCAAAAATATTGACAAAGAAACACCCCTGATAGGATAATAATAATACAATAAATATAATTGGATGATAACCATGGTGAGATTTTAGGACAGGTCGTAAGAAGTGTAGCATGTAGCCTACAGGGCCGCGGGCTCGAGCCCTGGACCAGAAACTTTTTATTCGTTTCGTTAAATTAAGAATTAAACAAATTTATTTTTACTGTAGTCAATGAACAACAACAACCTTTAACTTTCATTTCTGATTTTTATAATATTGTTCTAGATAAATTGCCTTCGCTGTAGTCAATAAGTTTATACGGTAAATTTATTATATTTCTATAACATTTCAGATGCGTAGTCCTAAGTTTTATTTATCCATATAAATACCTTTCTATATTCTTATTAATTTTAGACACTGTAATCCAAATTCAAGTTTGAAATTACTTTATTAACATTTTGTGAATACATGTTGTAATGTTGTAAATTTTTGAAGAACGAGTAAAACTGTCGTGGATTGTTGAGATCATGGATCAGGATATTTATGGGATTTTTATGGGAATTTTCTTTCTTTCAATGCAGTCTATAGCACGCGATACTAAAATTTATATTTGTAAGCTTCCTAGATCTGTGAAAGTTCATAGCTCGGATGCTTTTATATTAAGTAACCTCCTCTACTATTCCGACTTGTATTTTAGTATAAGTTAATTTAATAATAATTCAGATATACCTGAGATATTTAATAAAGGAAAGAAATACCTTCATCATTATTACTTACGGGATGGATCAACAGGATACCTCATCACAACTAACAGATCGGTACTGAAATATGGAATCCAACCACAACCATCATATCTGCTAAAATTATAGCCATTTATGAAGCCATTTTCTAATTCAATACCTCTCGAGAAGATTTGTTATCTACTTCAATTCGCTCTTCTCGCTCTACTATGCTTGTGATATCCATAACCTTCTTATTAGTCTTTTTTCAAAATTCACACTCTTGTGGGTACCAAGCAAGGTCAATAAATAGGGACGAATCAGCAGATACTACAGCAAAACACCAATCAAATCCTAATCCGAATATTTAGCAGCTTTTTAACATTCTAACTTTTATTTCTAACAACAATTCAACTTATTCCAACTATTGCTATTATAATTAATACGAAAACACAACCCACCATCAATATTCTGGCTATTAATACCCCATAGTTGACTTTTAATTTGAAGAACATCAATAGTATTATTTATAAATCTTGAAAAATCTTTATTGTTTATTTTCATATTGCTTTCTAATATCGTCTTCTGTATTCTTCTATATGTTTTCTCTAACGCCGACGACTTATAGTAGTTCCAGAGCAGCTTTTTAAATTCCTCATTTCAACTCTAGTCGCTGGTCCCGAAAGTTGGATGGTTTGTATTAGTTGTGGCCAGAAAGGAAAGGATTTTGTCCGAGCTTTCAAAATTCATCCAAAGTTAGGACCTTGCGGGGGAATCAAGTGGAAATGTATGCTTTCATCAGCCTTTTCCGGGATTCTTACAACTCTTTGTTGTCTTCTATGACTTTTTTTACTTGTTACTTCAAACCGTCCTTCAAATTGACTGCCGATTGAATTCTTTAACTATTTGTAACATTCCTGATGAAATCAATTCTCCACTTTAATTTTGTGCTAAAATTCGTGTCGTGGCAGACAAGGTGGTTTTCCAGTTATTGATATTTTTTTTGATTCTGTGTCTTTCTTTCGGTATAGCAATTCGATGTAGGGTCTAATATACTTAGAACCTTCTAGATTCATGGACATAAGCACTTGGAACATAATCTTCCCATGATGGACAGATGACTGAAATTGATTCATTCGGGTAATTTGTGTATTGGAGTTTTACCATATAAACAAATCCCTTTGATAACCTGCGATATTTCTTTTGGATTATCCCGTGTCCCGGGACACAGACTCACACAAATTGTAGAAATCCAGGCCTGCTTTTAATGATTTTAGAGCATGCTGATGATTCCCAAATAACTCAAACACATTTCCTTAAGTCTGAATTTCTTTTGTTGAATTTAAGTGTCTTGATAATTTAGATATTGTCCATTTATTTTTAATTCATCTATTTAAGCCTCAGAAGCATTTTTAACTTCGATGCAGAAAGACCAACAGGATCTCATTTCAGCAAGTCTCAATGTCTTATTAAAAGCGGCTCTTGGCAGGTCGTAAGCTCTTACGTGCCAAAAAACCCAGCACGGGCCTCCACCGTAGAGGATTTGTAAACCCTCTCATTGCTCTTCAAATACCCGACTTAAAATTATAATTTCAAATATGGTTTTTTATACAAAACCTCTCTTTTATAGGTCGTTACGAAGGTAGGTCTCACTCCTTTCGTTTGCGTTAGATATCGTTGTTGCCTACAGCTACATCAATGTATCGATTCAGCGCCGCCTCGCTCTGGTCGTGCCCACATCGCCGTCCGAAAACACCATTCAGGATCCTCGAAATGGTTGTCTTCATCACTGATAGAGGTAAGACAGGAAGTCCTACTTTTCACAGAATGTAAGAATAAATTTTACGAGTTGAGGGAACTACGAATAGCATACATCGTTTAGTCCTTAGCCCAGAAACCATACTTCCATGAAGTCAGGATTTCCGAAATAGGACGACGTCAGTCCCACTTTCATATCTAGATCCAATGCCCTTGGATAAGCGGAAAGCTCGGTAAAACCAACTAATACTGATCGAATCGACAGAATAATTTTTAAAGCTGAAACCAACTGGCGTGCCAAAAGCCCAACAACTCAACAATCCGGAATGGGTCCCGTTAGTATTATATTCAGCAATCCTTCCTGAAAGAGTTTTGCTCACTTCAAAATTATCAACAAGTTGCAAGGCACTTAAAATATCGGACTCCACTTCTCGACAGTTCATTAGGATATGCACTCATCAGTATTGGAGGCCGACTACAGAATGTTAACATCCCTGAATCAGAAAAGCATCCGTTGCTACTACTACCGGCCGAAACTAGTAATGCCGATCTTTAGCGTCTAAACAGAGCTTTCTAAATTGTATTTTGATACTCTTTCGTTTTTATCATATATTGTTTTCCAATAGCCTGTCGGTATTATCCCAGGTGATTATGTTCTCAGAAACCTTATTAAATCCAGAGATCCTTAGCTCCATAAATTTTCTAGCTATATACGCTACATACAGGCTTGATCGGCATTCTAGGCGAGGGGGCCCTTGACTCCAACCTAAGGTCATAATTATAATCTTTCGAAGAATGCAATGATGTTGAGTTTCTTTGTGTGAAGCTATCAGGTTATAGTAGATTCACTTTATTTACTAGCCCCTACATTCCTCCATTGTTGGAACATTATTTTTATTGCAATCACCTATCCGCTATCCAGTCGGTCTCCAATAGACTGTGATTTTAACATTCCTGTAACTAAATATCTTCATTGTCCCAAATCCGGCAAGGGTCAGTTAGGTTAGGGTGGTGTCAAAAGCGATCCATAAATTCATATCGTACCCTTATCTTCAGTCTTGTATTTTTTTTTTACAATTTTCTTTGGCTTACGTTTGGAGACCCGCAAGGCAGACAACCAGGTCCCGTGTTATATTCATTGTTCATTAACGACCTGCCCAAGGGTCTGACTATCGAGAGCTCGTGAACGGTGGCGACTTGCGTAAAAGAAAGGTATCGTAGTGTCGTAGGAACCATTGAAAAATTATTCGAAAACAAATTATAAGTGTTTTGATTATCACAATATTTTCAGCTACTTCGATCTGGCCCATTTCGACTTATATACTACTTGCAATAAAAAAGCTTCATTAAGATTGCTCTGAAATTGAGAGACTAGCTTGTGTAGAAACTGTCAGACGGCCGAATATACAAACAGACGGACAAGGCTAAATCGACTTGTCTATTGATACTGATCCAGAATATAAATACTTTGTGGGGTCGGGAGACGCATCATCTGTCCGTTGCATACATTCTCGGTTGGCACTTAGCTATACAAAAAGCACTAAAATTCAAGTACAGGGTTCCAGAGCAATAAAGTAACAACAACATTGGAAAAAGCGCCAACCGTAAGTAGATACAACAAATCCTAGGTTAACCGAAATACATTGTAATCAACAGAATAAATCATTTAAAAATGTCACCCACCCTAATTAAAAAACAATCAACTTTGCATGTGGAGGAGAAATTGCGCTTCTATTTTGTGTTAATTTTATGCCACTGAGATTTTATTTAATGCTTATATATTGCGTTTATTA
The DNA here is from genome assembly GCA_008042775.1 of Drosophila pectinifera. Taxonomy (NCBI): domain Eukaryota; kingdom Metazoa; phylum Arthropoda; class Insecta; order Diptera; family Drosophilidae; genus Drosophila; species Drosophila pectinifera. Next base: position 18,033 of record VNKC01000889.1, read on the forward strand.
GAGTTCCGTTCACTTCGCATGTGCATGCAGCTTATTTTGTGTCTTAATAATTGTTTTAATCTCACATTTAGCTTCGTGCTATTATTGCTTGTCTTAGCATTTATAGCTTTCCTCCTTGTGCTTCATCATTACACAGTTTAAGCTCACTTTCACTCTATTACTCTCCCCCTCTCCCTACACGTAACTACTCCCTCGTTCTCCTCCCTCATCATACATCGGTAGAGTAGTAAGACGCCTGGAAGAAGGGAATTTCTGCAAAGGAGCCTAGTATGGGCTGCTTGTTTTGTGACAATATTGATTGTACGAGAAAGACAGCCGAGACCATATCCAAAAACAATGGAATGCCCTACTGCTGCGAGACTTGCGCGATGTTGAAAGGGAAATTGTGACTTTTATGCTGCAAACCAAAAGGAGGAAGGTTTTAATTAGTTTTCGAAAAAACTAACGATATGCTCTTGGAGGCGGCCCCCAGTTTAATGGGCTTAAGCTATTAAATAAGTTCATACCGCATTTGGGTGAATCCCTATAATTCCTTGCTAGTTATCAATCGCAGACTCCCTCAGCACCACCCTTGACTCTATTATATTCAACCCCAATGGTTCTGAGATGGGGGGCAATAAAAGATTCGGTGACCGAAGTGCAGCGGAAGAGGTCATGCCTCCAGTTATATCCGTGGTGTCCGCTGGGGGGTCACAATCAAACTGAATACTTCCCAGGGTATCAGGCCCGAACTACTGGCCGAAATTGGCAATAAGGACAACCAATCTGCTATGGAGAAATGTTTGATCGGTTAGCTCAGAAGTTCCACTGCTTTCTTAGGAAGAACTTCGGACAGCTGAACAATATTATTTATAAATTATTGGTCCGATCTATACATGTGCACTGACATTGTTGATGCATGTATTTGAATGTGTTCCGTTACACTATCCGTCAATCTCAAATAAGTCTCCCTCTATTATAAACTTAAACCTAAAGGATCTCAAGCTATCTTTTCTCGCATTTTTGTATATCGGTCTAAATACAACAGCAAATAATAATTTGTAAATCGCCGATCATTTTGCTCAGTTTTTTCCATCAAGCTATTCTTCGACATCCGACTCAAACCAGACTTATTCATATACCATAACCAAGTCGAACCTAATTTTTAGTCCTAGTTTAAAACAAAGCTGTATTCTCATGGGTCGGCAATATGTCAAGCAGGTTTATTAGCCAGGTCGCGACGGAATACCAGGATGTGTGCTGTGTAATTTCTCCATGCCAACATGGATTTAAAAGACGAAGATCAATGACAGTTAACCTTCGGGAGCTCACTTCATTTATTTTAAGATGCTTCCCAGAATGCTTATTCTAAATAGATTTTCCTGTCAATCTTAGTTTAAGTTAGTTTTAGCTTACCATCACCTAAAGAGGTTGAATAAAAGTGCAGTAAATTTATAGTGAAATTTAAAACGACGCCTTTATTTTTTATTTTTTTAAAAGGTTGGCGTATGTTCGAATCCCGCAAGATCCAAAATATTTGTTTACCCTACTTTATTTAATTTTTCTCATTATTAATAATTTTTTTTTTTTTTTTTAAGTAATTATTTATGTTTGTAAGTATAGTTAGTAGGTAAAGTAACAATAAAAAAATGTGTTGTGTTAAGCAACATGTTGGTGCTGCCAACACAAACGTAGAGGTTGCAGGACCTTAGCATACAAAGAAACAGTTTTTTTTAATAACTCAATGTTTATCATCCGATTTCACTCAAATTTTTAGTACACGAAAAACTTGATTTGCGTGCAACAGATTATAATGTGGTCATAAAATTTGGTAACTCTAGCTCTTATAATCTCTNTTTGGTAGCTCTAGCTCTTATAATCTCTGAGATCTCTTGTTTCACTCGGACGGTCAGACGGACAGTCCGACAGAAGGACATGGATAAATCGACTCAGCTGGTTACGCTGATCAAGAATATATATACCCTATGGGGTCGGAGATGTCTCCTTCTCCCTGTTACATACTTTCTCGTTTGGTACTAATACCCTTGTAAATTTGTAACAGTTGCCAAACAACTTATTTACTCAACAACGAAAAAGTTTAGATTCACGACTTTTCATCTCATTGTAGCATTTTGCCAAGTCGAGAATTACTAAGATTAATAAGGACGAACAAGAAATATTACTGAAATGAATTAAACAAAATCAGTGCATTCAATATCGTAAGGGTGGCAATATAACTTTTAAGCATGATATAAAAACTCTACATGAGAATCCGATATACAGAAAGCCTTTTTATATGAAAAAGAAGTTTAAACTCAAATACAAATGTTGCAACAAGGTATTATTAGGCTCAACCACCTTATTGCAATTCATTGTGGATAGTACCAAAGGAGCAAGATGCTTTAGGCAAATCAAAATTTAGACTAGAAGTCTACCGGGGCTTCACCAATATCACTATAAGCTATACATTTCCTATTCCAAATATAAGCGAAATAGGTACTAGGCAAACTAGGAAGATGTCCATATACCATATACGTCGATTTATGAAATCGATCAAAATCTTATTACAAAATTCGCGTTTCCACTTAATACAGAGTAAACTCACTGAAAATGGTTTTTGAAAAATTAAAACAGGCTGCTTGCAACTCTATAAATGTAAATATTTCTAAGAACAGAAACAGAGTTTTTGTAGCATAAAATAGGTCCACATGGTGCGAAGCCAAACCCAGACAGAGATAAGGCTATTAATGAATTTCCAATTACGAAACCCAAAATGACATAATATAATTTCTTGGACTTTATTATAGAAATCCCATTTCAAATTTCTAAGATATTGAGTACCCTCTAACCACATGTTAAAAAAAAATGTTATAGGAGACCTTTTACAGACGGAAAATATATTCAGCATTTAATAAGCTGAAACAATAATCATAAATGATCCCATTTTGAATACTTCAAAGTTAAAATAAAAATGTAAAAAATCTTCTCGAAACAGCCCCTAAACTGGGCCACTTCCAAAAAAAATGAAGACACATGGACAATACTTGGTGGAGAGTTTCTAGGGTCTTATTATATACCTACTTCCGCGGGAGTATCTTGACAAATGTCTTACAAAGCAAAAATCAGAGAACAATAAAAAAAAGTGCAACAACATCTGTAAATATTTCGAATAACGTAGTGACCAAATAACCCTTCTGACACTGAAAATGTAGTAAAAATTTTAAAATAATTTTAGTGGTAGTGATGATTCCCAAAGTATGAATTACCTCCAACATAACAGCCTAGGACTTTAGACACAAGCATACACTCAGATGAAAGAAATTCATCAAATTACGTAATTATGGAAATGACTTAAATTAAATGGATTGACTTAAATTGATTTTTAAGGCCATGGAGACATAATGGTCTTGTTTTTAGGCACAGATTCGCCTGGAATAAAAGTTATTTTTGGCTCTTTTAAGGTCGTTTTATCATTAACATTTCATACCACTTAAAAAAAGACTTTGTTTCCTAAGCTTGAAAAATTAGTCCATCAGTGCCTATAAAAGCTGGAGCTACCGGATTTTGTGAAAAGATTCCTATCTGTTGCGCGCAGATCAAGTTTGATTTAAAATTTGGTCACGCTCACTACCGCCTTCGAAAGTCTTGGAAAATCGTGATCTAATTTGAGTACATTCTTATAAAGATCTTCTACCTCAATCCCACTCGCACTCAGAGTCTCCGCAGATTGCGATGGCCTCGAACAGAAGTTTCGAATCAAAATTAAACTTTTATGTTGGTTTTGTACTTTTATTTTTAAAGTCGATCGGAGTAATCGTTTTCAAGGGTTTTGAGAAGGTGCGCTGTTTAATCCATTTGGGTTGGGCGTGCAACTGAAAAGTGAATTTGTCTTTTAGCTTGATCCAAATAGTTTTGGGTACCGGTTTTCTTTTGAGATGTGGCAGATTTTTTCCGATAAGATACGTTGGTCGTCACACTTTTGTAAAAAATATAAAACTTCTAAAATCTATCTAGGAGGTCAAGTTGAGGTAATAAAACTACTACTATGTCAATGTTCCGCTCGAATGAGAATGACTTCAAAAATTAATACGGTTTTCTGGATAAATTTGCTCCATGAAAAGATACTACTGAAGATAAGGTTAACTTCAATGTCTTCATAACTAATCGGAGTATTGTGTATATATAATTTTGAAAGAACTCAAGATCATTGACATATACAGAAAACAAGGCCCTAATTCTGATACCTGATGTGAAGGTATTCCTTGTGAGTGCGGAAAAAGTTAAATAAATTCTTAATCTTGCATCGCAGGATTTTGTGATTAACCGAATCAAAGGCTTTGCTGTTATCGAGAAGCGTTAAAATCGTAACACATTTGTTGTCAGTTACCGTCTTTGACTTTATCTGTTATAGCACTGATATAACTCCGTAATGACCCTGCTTTCGGAAGGTGGTATAGCTCGCCGTGGCAGAAATTCGTATTTAGTTTGGCGTCTCCCTTCAAATAAAAAATTTATAAGTGGGACTCGAAGGGTTGAATACAGCAAAACTACGGGCCAAGAATCGCGGATGCCTTGAGTGTCTCGAAAGAGCAGAAGAAAGACTCGTCTAATTCAAGATTCAGATTGCCTACAATTTTCTTTTTTTTTTTTACTTTTCTTTAACATATTATTTAAAAGCCCATATAGTGAGAAAGAATATTAAAATGTCCGAAATTTGAAGTCATAATTAAATTACTTAGTA
>VNKC01000894.1:0-13632 GCA_008042775.1 Drosophila pectinifera
AAAAAGTTCAAGGAACTTGTCAAAGACAAGACAGTTGGGAATTCTAGTACGAGGCTGATGAAAAACCTTGTATACTTACGATTTATATTTATTATTATTATATTAATTATTTATATATATATGATTATATAGCCTTTTTAATATTTAATTTAAAGCGAGTCAAAATTATTATCATATTAGTTGAATTCTTTCATAAAGGTTTATCAAGGCAATACCTTTATTTAATTATTTATTTATTTACTTACTTTGTACAACTAGTTTGCTGCTTTATAAAACTCCTATTGTAGCAAACTATATTTTTATTTTTACTCTCTTAATTTAATTTTAATAATACATATTCCTTGAAATTCTTTAATCACAACGAGCACTTTAAGAGCAGTGAATATTCACAGCTAGGACCGAGTTGTCCTTGAACGGGGGCTGGCTCCCGCAAAGTGGCCAAAACACATTACAGATTCGATCAAATCAAATCAACAACAACTAGTTAATAGTCCCCCTCCCCCACCCCCTTTCCTTAGAGAAAGAGAGAATGTTTTCCTAGGACTTCATTGTGGCCTTCTTCTTGGCCAGAGAATTGTTCTCCACTGCGCGGCGACGTTTGCGATAAAAACTTAATAAATAAATTGACTTTATGGTTATGGGGCGCACACGGATACCACACACACGCACACACACACACCCGGGGGTGGGGGTGGGTTGAGTTTGGATGATATAGCCATAGATATATACACTAGATACGCGACGAGTAGCAGTTACAAACATATGACGCGTCCTCGATGTCTGTCTGGCTCGGCCGAGAGTTCGAGAGCTCATCCTCGAGCTCATCCCCCTGCTCCTGCTCCTGCTCCTGCCGCCGCCCCTCCTCGCACTCGAGTCCTGGCTCGTGGCAGGCTTTTGTGTTGCCACAAATAAAACCATAAATAAAACGCAAACGGCTGCCCTTAGCCCAGGCTAGCCACCCCCTCGCGCACTTTTATCAGGCGCAAAATGTATTCATGAGTAATTGTCACGCGGGGAGAATGGAAGGGGAAATGGCACTGACAATGCTCGTCTATGCACTGAAAGAAAATATCCATCGATTTGTTATTTATTTAAGAGTTTAGTTCGAATTTTTCCTTATTTTTTATACATACTTCCAGCTTTTATTTAAAAATCTCCTACGATTGAAGCTGGGTTTATTATCAGACTTTCATGTCGAGTCTCTTGCCTTTAAACTTATATTATTTTGCCTAAATATTTTTTAGTTAATGCTTAACTTCTGGACATAAATTGCAATTAAAATTTAAGCTTGATTTCCTTTACAAAAATTATTCAAAAATATCTAAGCTGGTATGTATATAAATATATAAAGTCTTAACTATTGAAGCTGGGTTTATTATCAGAGTTTCATGTCGAGCCTCTTGCCATTAAACTTATATTATTTTGCCTAAATATTTTTTAGTTAATACTTAACTTCTGGCCATAAATTGCAATTAAAATTTAAGCTTGATTTCCTTTAAAAAAATTATTTAATATGGGTAAGCTGGTATGTATAGAAACTATTTTTTTCTAGGCATTCTTCTATTCTATTGAAGCTTGGTTTATTATCAGAGTTTCATGTCAAGTCTCTTGCCATTAAACTTATATTATTTAATAATAATTATTAAGGCAATTTTGCGTAAATATTTTTTAGTTAATAACCTCTGGACATAAACTGCAATTAAAATTTAAGTTTGATATCCTTTACAAAAATTATTACAAAAATATCTAAGCTGATTCGTATAAACATAATTTTTTCTAGACATTCTTCTCTCTGTGCTGGACAAACGCTTAGATGGCTAGCTGGACCAGCGGATGGATGGATGGTTGGATGGATGGATGGTTGGTTGGATGGCGGGATGACTGGGGAATCCGACTCCGAAGGCGACTGTTTGGGAGCGGACGGAAGCTATCGGCCGGGCGGAAGCGAACGGCCGCCGCTGGCGTTTGGGCCACGTGATCGGAAGGAAGCTCGACTTGCGAATTGAAACATCCGACGCAGCGGCAGCAGCGATGTCAGCGGCAGCTGATGTCCTCGCTGTCCTCGATGTCCTCGATGTCCTCCGGGCAAAGTGACACCAAATTGTCGGCTAATCTGTCGATGACTTTTCACTGCATTCACTTACTGCCTGCCACCCCCAGAAAACCCAACCCCTGCCTGGCATTTTGTGATGGAAAAAGGGGAATGGAAAGGGAGTTGTGGTCACACAGTTTCTAATTGTATGTAAACATAAACAGGGAGCTTAAGAGTCCTTTAAGTCACTAGGATTATTTGTAGAGCCTGGGAGAATTGGTAACTCTAGGCTTTAAATTTATTTTCTAAATTAATTGCAAGAGTAACTCAAGTACAAGTAGTAGTATTTCATAGAGTCTTCACAATTATTTAACTGCTGCGATTATAATTTTATAATTGTATGTAAATATAAACAGAGAGCTCAAGAGTCCTTTAAGTCACTAGGATTATTTGTAGAGCCTTGGAGAATTGTTAACTTCTAGGCTGGGCTTTAAATTCATTTCTTAAATTAAATGCAAGTGTAAATAAATAATAGAAATAAATACAAGTAGTAGTATTTTATAGAGTTTTCACTATTACAAAACTGCTGTGATTATAATTTTAATATATATAATATATATTTTAATATATAATAAATATAATATATTAACAATTATTAAACAGAAGTTATACCTTAAGTAATTATACTATTTCTATAGCTGCCTTTGGCTAAATATCAAAAAAAGTAAAGTCAGGCCTTGGATTGTCTTGGAAAACATTTTTATTTTGACTTTTAAATTGTATTACAGCTAACTATGCTATTAATTAATATAAGACTAATTTGTGGCTGTCATTTTGCGAATTAGGACTTTACGCTATCCTTAACATAATATATATACAAATATATTTATATATATATATAAAATATATTTAAATTACACAATGCAAAGAATTTTTTTGTTGACTAATAAAAGGGCTTAAAAAGGTATTAAGTTATTTACAACTTCCCCAGTGGCAAGGATTGCACTTTGGCTATAGTTTGAGAGCCACTGGCCATCGCTCTTACCCCTGTACATGTGTCCATGTGTGTGTGCGAGTGTGTGTGTGTAGCGCCATTCATTGTTGTCTTGAAGTCCCGAAAAGTTGTTGTTATTATTGCCGCTACCCTCGATGTTGTTCTTGGGCAAAAAAATGTTTGACTGGCGCCACTTGAATAACTTTGCCGAAGATGTCGCTGGACACACACACAGGGGGCAGGGCAGAGCTGAGGGGGAGAGGAGGGAGGGCGGAGGGAGGAGGGAGGAGTAGGAAGGAAGGGGTTGGGGCTGGGACGGGGACTGCGACTAGGGTTGGGGTTGCTCTGTTTGCCGGCGTCGTTGTCTCAAAATAAAGACGATCCAATCCGAGAGAAAAAAAAAGAAAGAAAGAAATCGAACGAGTGCACACTTAAATGCAAAAGGACATGAAAAGAACACGACTCAAGGATTGCCCACCACGACCCCCCCTCTGCCCTGGGAAGCCCACTTGGGAGGAGCACCCCCGAAATCCCCAACAAAAACCCAGCTCAAAGAGGTCTCCTCCATGCCCTTTTCTAGGGCCTTTTTTTTTAAATTAATTCGCCAAAGGGAAAAGCTTTTAGTATTTCATATATTATATGATTTTTTTATTGTTTTTAAGTAATGAATAATATATTATATTATATAATTATATTTGGTATATTATTTAATTATATTTTTTATATATATTTGGTAAATTAATTATGTTAAAAATTGTAAGGCTGGCCATGATTTCTTTTCTGATATACAAAATAATAAGAATCAAGGAAAACCCCTTTCAGAAGAGATCAAGGTCTTACTATCTTCAACATAATTAATTTACTAAAATTAGTAGTAATATTTATTAGTATTTCATAGAAAACCTGCCTCTGTGGGGCTTCTAAAATATATTTTTAAAGGATCCAAGGCAGCGTATTTCAGACTACAGAGCCAACCCAAGGAATTTCCCTGATTCTTATTATTTTATGTATCAGAAATGAGATCCAGGTCTTACTAGCTTTAACATAATTATTTTAATAAAATAGTCTAGTATTTTATAGAATATATTATATATATTATATATATCTTATATTATGTGGGGCTTCTAAAATATTTTTTTTTAAGGATCCCAGTCAGGGTATTTCAGACTTCGGTGTGAGAACTCCAGAAACAAACTCACCCATCTTGTTTTATGTATTTTTTCTGGAGTTTCGCTGGCTGCCAACGCGCTTTTGTTTTAAGGCTCTTCGAACTGGCCGATTGTTCTTGTTGTTATTGCAGATGTTGTACCGATGTTGTTCCTGTTGTTGCTGTTGTTCCTGTTGTTGTTCCTGTTGTTGTTCCTGTTGTTGTTGGGCATTGAAGACGTTGCCGTTTGATCAGAAGCCGATGCCGCCGCCGCCTCAGCCTCAAACTCAGTCTCAGCCTCAGCGGAGTTATGCGCCTGCAGCTTCAACTCCTGCTCCTGCTCCTGCTCCTGCTCCCATCCTTTGGGCCTTTTTTGTTGTTTTTCTGCAATCCCGGCTACTTGAGGCGCCACCAGGCTTCTGGCCGGCAAAAATGCCATGTTCCTGGCCCCGTCTCTTTCGCAGCCACACAGGCTGTCTCTTTCGCCGCCTCGCGTTGGCGCTAAGAAAACGCAGGCCAATTGGCGTCATCCTTCAAAGCGGCCAGCGGGGATATAGCCACATCGGGCACTATATATATATAGTGTGTGTTGTGTGCTGTGCTGTGTGTGTGTGGCGGCACTTGCCGCCTTCATCCTCATTTTGTTCTCAGGCACTGCAAAAATAAATATAAAGAAGATCATTTGAGGTACACGCAAAGAAAAGCTGTTTAAGCCAGGCATTGGTCTTTTAAAATAATATCTGGAATTGGCTTTGTGTAAATCTGAAATTTGAAACAGGATATATGTCCGGGTAGAGGGTAAAAGTATCCTGGAAAAATCTATCAGGAATCTATCTTTCTATCTATCTCTATCAAGAACTATATTTAAGGCTTTATGATATATCGGTTTGAACCAACCCACAAAGAGCCGCAAATACATAAATTATATCATAATTTAACGCTGATAATATTATTTTATATTTATATATATATTATATTATATATATATTTCTATTTTATATTATATCAAAAAAAGGTACAAAATATTCAAAGCTTTTGTCCGCTGTGTGGTGGCAAGCTGGCAGGCTCAGTAAATCAAATAGCCGCCACGGCGGCCTTACGAGGGAGGGCAGGGGGGCTAAAAACCTAGGCGGTGGTCCCCATTCCACCACTAAACTAAAAAAAAAGAAATCAAATAAAAAATACAAATACTGTCGGCATTTTTCTTGTTTTTTGTGAGACCCGCGCGCCTCCTCAGCTTTTTGGCAATTTATTATATTCTGCAAGCGGGGCGCGCGATTTTATTATTATTAATATTATGGAGTCAGTTCTCACGGAGCTGGGCTTAAAACAGTGATGATTTTGGGAGTGACTAACCAATAGTTATTTCAGAAAATAATTAATTATAAATTATATTTGTCTAAGCCTTAGTTTAGTTTTCCTAAGCTCGACATATAGTTCTAGAAATTATAAACTCCAAAGACTCAAAGAACACATTTCAAATTATATTTCTTTATCCCATTTTTTAAGTTTTCGATTCAATGTATCTTATATATATTATATATATTATTTCTTTTAATTTATTTCAATATATATTATATATATTATTTCTTTCAATTTATTTCAATATATATTATATATATTATTTCTTTCAATTTATTTCCATATATATTATATATATTATTTCTTTCGCTATAACTGAAGTAGTTAAACGGTCCTAGATGTTTTTAGAATCAACTCCTTGGCTTCTGCAATTATGACCGAGGAAAATGCACTTTTCTTTAGTAGCTGGTATATATTAAATGGGTACATAATAAATAAGCTAACTTAGGATTAATATATATAAACTTGGAGTAGAATTGGATGACTTACCTAGGAGTTATTAGGCAACAAGGACACCACCTTTGATCTTACTTCTCTAACTCACTTTTAATAGAACCGAAAAGATTGCCAAGTCCATGGAAAATTTCCAATATTTTCTGTGTGTAAACTGAATATATAAATTCGATTCTTACAATTGCGAGGATCTCCTGGACTTTGATTAAAATCTAGCTGAGAAGGAGTATCTGAAAAGAGAGCGACATCCCTTGGAATCCTGCATCATTGGCTCTTAAACGAAGGGGAAAAGGTACTAGAAGCCTCGACTTCTGGTGCATTTCTGGGATGGTGTTTCCAGGGGGTTGGAGCTGGGAGCTGGGAGCTGGGAGCTCTTGGAGCTGTTCAGCTGGAAGGTGGATACTTTTCCCGGGAGCCAAGCAATTAGCTTTGTGCCACACGTAGCCAGGCAGCAGCGTCGTCGGAAATAAAAGAACCAGGTCAAGTGCTGCTCCAGGAAGGAGAATCTCAAGATGTCGCCAACACCCCCGTTCCGTTTTCGGACAAGTACGCCCATTAGGCAGCGACACAAAAAATTTCGAGGGCTGGCAAACACAAGCAGGACCAGGAGCAGGAGCAGGAGCAGGAGCAGGATCTGGATGTGGATGTGGATGTGGAGCCCCAGGACAAACATGACATGGCTGACGGGCGGACGGTCGCCTCTTTCCTAATGACGGATACAATATGCATAGAAACACACCCATCAACACGGAGCCACCGCAGGACCAGCAGGATGCGGAACTGGACGATGGCCGCGGGCCAGGAGCCGGGCACATGTTTGCCTTCAATTAGAAGTTTTTGGGGCCAAAGCCCCAAAGCCTGGGGCCTGTTTGTCAGCCCAGCCTTCCAGCTGCGAAAAGTAGTCCAGCAAATGTCACCCAAAAACCAGGATCTTCGCTATTTAAATTTAAACTATTAAATTAATTATTTAACCTTTGTTGAAATATAAAAATCCATAAGTAATAGTGATTAAATTTAGTTATAAAATAATATTAAAAACCTCACTGTGCACAAGGACCCAGAACTGGTTGGAAGCAGGAACCGGAGTAGGCCTCGGCCGGCGGCCCTGCAGGTGCTCCCTCCAGGTGGGTGGCCCTCCAGTGGCCCCCCCCTCTCCAGTCCGTTGAACCAGCGGTCGCTGGCCAATTGAGATATTAGTGGCAGTGCCATAAGTCCGAGCAAAAGTCCTGGATCACCCTGGAGCAGGCCCCGCCGCATCCTTGGCCGCCGAGCCGGGCTGGCAATTTGGCCAACACTCATTCATTATGTCTCACAGTTATTTAGGCCCGGCTCTCGTCTGCAATTGGATTCAATTTAGTTACCAGCAAGTTGATGGCATCGGCTCTGCCCCTCTCAGTTACTCGGGGGATGCAGCCGGTGATGGAGCTGGAGATGGAGATGGAGCTGGAGATGGAGCTGAAGCTGGAGCTGGCGCTGGCACTGGAGCTGAAGCTGAAGCTGGAGCTGGAGCTGGAGCTGGGGAGGATCCCAGGCAAAACGTCCGAGACACGAACCACGCCAAAATCGATATGACTCGATTAACGTGCCTGGATCGCCGTCCTCGGAGAGGAGATGAGGAGAGGAAGCTCTTCGTCGGTGGTGCTATTGATGCCTGTGGTTGCAGCAGCCCGGACGACTCGGAGATGGAGCTGCTGCTCTCCTCTTCTGGGCCGCCCCGAGCTTCTGCCGGCTGTTGGTGGCGCCAGCCGAAGGTAGAATGTAAAGTTTAGCAAGTGTTTGTAATTAAAAAATGAGACTCTTAATAAAATTTTAATTAAAAATATTTTCCTTAGCTTCTAAGATGTTAATTTTTGTATAAATAAATATAATATACTAAATCTGGCTTAGTATAAATGATTTAAATGATGCTCTCGCCAGAGAACAACTAATTTTCTGGTAACGAGAGAGAAGCGCCGAGAAAGAAGTATGGAGAATACAAGTGGAAGTAACGAATTTTCTGGTAACGAGAGAGAAACGCCGAGAAAGAAGTATCGAAGATACAAGTGGAGGTAATGAATTTTCTGGTAACAAAAGATAAACGCTGAGAAAGAAGTATAGAGTATACAAGTAGAAGTAACGAATTTTCTGGTAACGAGAGATAAACACCGAGAAAGAAGTAGGAGAAGAGAGAAGAAGGAGTAGGAGAAGAAGAAGGAGTATTCAAATGGAAGTACAAATTTTCTGGTAACGAGAGAGAAACGCCGAGAAAGAAGTATCGAGGATACAAGTGGAAGGAACGAATGACAGAGATACGCCGAGAAATAAGTATCGAGTACACAAGAGGAAGTATCGAATTTTCTGGTAACGAGAGAGAAGCGCCGAGAAGAGAAATAAATAACGAGTATGTAATATATAAGCAGCGAGTAATGCATTTTTTCATTGCAATTGACAGCCGCTTGATCCCCTCCGAACTCTTGGAGCCTCCCTCGGCGGGTTTCTTGGAGCCAGACTCCCAGACCGCCGGCTCGGCCAGCCCGGGCAGCCCGGGCAGCTACTTCTACTTTGCGTGGTCGCGTTCATCATTTTGGTGTCTTGTTTTGTGGGTTTCATTGCCTTCTCCTGCTGCCTGATCGCCGTTGTTAAATAGCTGGGCGGAACTTGATGAGATGATGGGCAATTATCTGCGGGAGGTCCGCACGGTGCACACTGGCTACAAACTATGTCTTACAACGTTGTGCCAGCTTTTATTATTTTTTCCTCTCTTTTTCTCCTTTTTTTGTTGTTTCAGTTTTTTGGTTTTACTTCTTTTTTTCTTCTTTTTGTTTTTGTTTTTGTTGCGAACCTGGCAATGCAATTTTGTGGTTGCGTTGCGCATGCGCGCCAGCTTCAGCGCCATCGCCATCAACGCCTCACGAGGCCAATGAGAGCGAAAGAGATTGGGCGAGACTCCGTGCAGGCAAAGACTTGCACCGACAGGGAGGGCCACATACGGAGCCAGGCAGAGCGACAGAGAGGGCCAGGTAATGGCACTGGCCCTGAGTGAGTAGGAAGAGGAAGACACCACGCGTGCGCACTAACAAGCGCCGACAGCTGGAGGAGATCAGTGCGAAAGGAACGCAGCAAGGGGCGCGGGGGTGTCCTTACGGGGTCCTGGAGAGGATGGGCATGGGCATGGGCATGGGCATGGGGATTGGGAGGGGGGATGTGGAGAAGGTGCACCACCAGCAGCAGCGGCAGCAGCAACAGCCAATCATTGCCGCAAGGCCAATTTTGGGTCCAAGGGTGGCATCCAGAGATGACAAGGATCAAGCTTGGCCAGCTTGCAAAATATTACTTACCAATTTGTAATTATTAATTATTATTACTATAAAATGTATAGCTACATCTTTTACTTTAAACACAATAATTTCAGAGTCCAAGAATTTCCAAGAATTTTTAAGTAGACTCCAAGAATACTATCGAAATATTATCGATTATGGTAGTTTTTAATTTGATTTGTCAAAAAAGATTAGGGTATTAAAATGTCGACCAAAAATGCGAATATTTGATGTCTTCTGGAGAGCATATTATGGCCAATAATGATATGTAAGCCAAATGTCGTATATCTTTCGATTCGCCGTTAAAATCTTAATTATTTAAAAATCAAATTCTTTAAAAAAATGAGAAAAAAATTTTGGTCGATTTTTGAAAAAAATGTAAGGGGTTACATCATTAAAATTTTCAAAAATGGAATAAAATTTTATTTTCTTCTATTCTTAAAGTAGGTATGCAGATTAATTAACCGAATAAAATCTAACAAGGAATAGCTTTCCGATTTGAAATTAAGGCTGTTTTGGCCAAGTTATGGATATTTTAAACTCTGACTTGTTAAAAAAAATTAGGGTATTAAAATGTCGACTCAAAAATTCGAATATTTGATGTCTTCTGGAGAGCATATTATGGCCAATAATGATATGTAAGCCAAATGTCGTATATATTTCGATTCGCCGTTAAAATCTTAATTATTTAAAAATCAAATTCTTTAAAAAAATGAGAAAAAAATTTTGGTCGATTTTTGAAAAAAATGTAAGGGGTTACATCATTAAAATTTTCAAAAATTGAATAAAATTTTATTTTCTTCTATTCTTAAAGTAGGTATGCAGATTAATTAACCGAATAAAATCTAACAAGGAATAGCTTTCCGATTTGAAATTAAGGCTGTTTTGGCCAAGTTATGGTAATTTTTAATTTTGATTTGTCCCAAAAATTAGGGTATTAAAATGTCGACTTAAAAATGCAAATACGGAACTGTGAATATTATATTATTGATTGTATCAAGTAATTATTATGTTATCTTTTCTATTTGAGAACTCCTCTTGGTTAATATCCAAGTGGGCATCCCTGATGGCGGCGGCACCCCAAGCGTCGGATTGGTGGCTCTGCCGGTCAGTCCTGGCGGTGATGGTGCCGATGCGCCTGATGCCTGCCGCTGCTGCGGTGGCGGCTCTGACGGCTCTGGCGGCCAAACAAACACGATGAGGCGTTGTTGGCGTCAGGGAAACTGCAGACGCAGCGCCAAGTACCCGAAGTCCCGCTCCTACCAGCCGGCGACGCCCTGGCGACGGACTGGTGGTTACTTGGGGATCGGGATCGGGTTGGGAGTAGGGAGTAGGGAGTCGGGAGTCTCGGGAGTCGGGAGTCTCGGCTGACACGCTGGCATTCGATAATTGCCTTGGAAAGTATGCGCTTCTCTCGGTTGCAGTCTGCAGATACCCACAAATCTTCCCCCACCGATTCTGCAGTCTTCCGACTCTCGCTTCGATTGGCTGGCTGTCCGCTTGGAAGAGCAGGCAGGGGGAAGGGGATCTGGTGCCGAATCCACACTGGCAATTAATTACTTTTGCCCAGTCCCAGTCCCAGTCCCAGCAATAGCTGTGAGAAATGATTTCATTTTGTGGCAGCAGCTAATTGGCCACAAAACGCTCAAGAAGAGGAGTCATCATACTTGGCAATAGAGTGATCTTCGATCACTGATTAGGAGCGAGGTTTTATAAAGTATTTTCCAAATGGAATATGAATATTATATATATGTTTACCTATCTTTGCAGAATGATCTGGAGAGGCAATTATACCACGTTCACTGATAGCCCGGATCAAGGGGGTAATTGCCAGTGAACCGTCGATCTGAGAATGTCAATCCAATTGCCAAAGGATCGAAGAAGGGTCTGAGTTCTTTGTGCCCAGCCCCTTTTGTTTGATCCTGAGGCATATAAGGATAATCCCCTCTGGGCAAAATGGCCTTATCCTGCGCTTATCGGGGATCTGCTGTGCAGTCTTCAACTTAATTAGTGCACGCTCTTACAAACGCAAATCGAGAGGCGAAAACAAAGCCAGGCCGAAACTACATACTACTGAGCCACTTCAGGATGTCAACCGAAAGCCAGGAAGGAATCAGGACCAGGGAACAGGGAGAGGGAACAGGGAGCGGGAACAGGGAGCGGGAGCTGAAATGACAAACAACCGGGGCCGGAGGAATGATGAATGAGCAATGACAGTCGCAGATTCGGGGAGACCAGAGAAGCCGGAAGCCAAAGCAGTTGGCCATGTGATGGCTAGTGATGCATGCGTTCCACTCCCGCGGCCAGGACATCTATACAGGGCAAGAAAATCCTGGGATAACAGGATGAAATTTAAGTAAGGAAAATGCGTCATGTAGATCCTTTAATTATGGCCAGAAAAGAGGGCAAGAAAATCCTGGGGTCCTAAGATAAAATTTAGGCAAGGGATAGATCCTTTATTAATGGCCAGAAAAGAGGAGCTCCCTGAGGAGCTAAGACTTGTTAACTTAAAGTGCAAGTTGGCCCCAAAATATATCATTATTTTCTTGGTTCTACAGGATATTATTACTCTATTTTAGAAGGACTTTTCTCTCAGTGCCTGCATCCATTTCAGGCTGCGGCTCTCGAGTGTGTGATTGCTATCAACAGCTTGATTTTAATTTCACCTCTCTTTCGCTTTTCGCAAACAAAGGCATGTCCTTGTGTTTGTTTCGCTTCTGCCCTGCCCTGCCCCGGCTGGGTCCTGTTCTGTTGTGTTTTTCCAACTGTTTTGCCGTCGTGTCCTGCGCCACGAGTCCTGCATGGGCACTTCCTTCTGGCGGCATTCAGCGGAGCGGATGAGCCGCATAGTTGGCCAGCAAGGTGGAAAAATCAGAACAAGGATGAGCCAGAGAGAGAGCATCAGCGAGGATGAGCATGGGAATGAGGATATGCAGGATGTGCAGGATGCGGCATAGTTGCCGCTGCACAATAATCTAGCCGAGGCTCAGCCCAAGGATAATTACTTTTGTGCAATTATGCGATTAGTTTATAGGCCAATAAGTTTCTATGGAGAGTGCCTCCGCCCCGGCACATAATTGATGCGCTTACAGAGGCTAAAAATGCTCAGAAAAGGAAGTCCTTTACACAGGTAGAAAATGCTGCCAGTAAACCCCTTTTTTAACCACAGAAAAGTGGGGAATAGTTTGTGTTTTCCAGATATGTTAGCTTCACTTAAGGTTCCTATATTTTATTAGAGTTTTGGGTTATTTGGTAACACAATTAAAGGTAGTCTGCTTTTGCGGTTTGTTCTCCCTTATATTTTATATTCCCAGTGCCATTTCTGAAGCCTGTTCCAGATATATCCTATGATAACATCTCCTTGTAACCCCGCACAGATTCAATAAGAAAACCGAAGCGAGACTAACGCCAAAATCGCCCCAGGATCGCCTCAATAAATCGCCATCGAAATTGGCTTAAGTGGTGCATGTGCATGTCAGGGGGAGAGAGGAAGGACACAGCCACCTGCCACTGGGGGATGTCCTTTCCGGCGCCCTGTCCTGCCCAGCCGAGTGATATATTTTTCACGCCCATAAAATAAATGTCAACCATAAACCGTGACTAAGTCGGCGGCCAAACAAATTACTAAATAAACGCGCATCGAAACTAGATAGTGGCCCCCGGAAAACCACCCGAAGTGATGCAAAAATCATCATATGTGGACGGTTCAGGGGCGTCCATAAAAGGGGATCTCACTGGGAATTTACCAAATAAATAAATAGTAAAAGGTTTAATATTTATTTTATATTTATTTTATAATCGTAGAGGGATTATAAACTAGAGTTCTCAAGCATACTAGGATTCATTTTGTAGACTTGACTCTACATTAGAACTATAATAATAAAAGCTTAGTTCGTATATATATTTTATATTTTATATTAAAAATAAAATACCATTTTTCCCAAGCTCTTATTTTTTCGACAAAAAAAAAATAAAATTTTATTAAATTTTTTAAAAATTTTAATGATGTAACCCCTTACATTTTTTTCAAAAATCGGCAAAAAAATTTTTTTCAATTTTTTAAAGTTTTATATTTTTAAATAATTAAGATTTTAACGGCGAATCGAAAGATATACGACATTTGGCTTAAATATCATTGTTGGCCATAATATGCTCTCCAGAAGACATCAAATATTTGCATTTTTGAATCGACATTTTAATACCCTAATTTTTGGGACAAATCAAAACTAAAATTACCATAACTTGGCCAAAACAGCCTCAATTTGAAATCGGAAAGCTTTTCTATGTTAGGTTGTATCTGTTTAATTAATCTGCATATATATATTATATATTATAAATATAATATATA
>VNKC01000895.1:0-35271 GCA_008042775.1 Drosophila pectinifera
TTGTGGACCGTTTATTCGAGCGGTATTATTAATTTATATATATATATATATATATATATATAATATAATATATATTAAAATTCCTTTTTTGTCTTTTCGATATTTGCTAACTTTCTTGTATATATTTTCTCTTTACACTTAGCTTACAAAAATACTGGAAACAGTGACAGAAGTTCCGGAATATTATTATATAACCCCTAAATGTTTAGCATTCTATTGAAAGTCCCTAATATTTGCATAAAACCACTATTGTGGACGAACCTCAAGATGTTCTTGCATACTTAATGTGTTTTTGGTGAAAATTTGAATTGGTAAATCATTTATGAATATGTACAGATGGCGTTGTAACTGATTTCAATTGTTAATTATGTCGCGCACTGTGTGCATGGCAACTAGCGCTTGGCATTTACATGCGGCTGCTGCTGCTGCTGCTGCTCTTCTTCTATTTGCACTCTTTCGTTTTTTTGTTTTAGTTCTTTTTGGCTCGCTCTCTTACTCTTCTCTTTCTCTTACTCTCTCTCTTTCGCTGCCTCATCATGTTCGGTCTTGCAGCTGTTGTTGTTGTAGCTGGCCATGTATTTTGACATCGCGTCGCACACAAATTGCAAAAACGGCGCCTTGACTCGCATTTTCGACACTTTTCCATCGTCGCCCCCCCGCTTTTTTCCCACCTCCTCGAGTTCCTGTTGTTTCCGCATCCTTTCTGCAGGATATGCGAGCGTGTGTGTATGTGTGTGTGTGTGCTCAAAGTTGTGTCACTTTGGCAAGCTCGAATTGATTTGCCTGAAAAGTTGCTCCCTCCCTCCACTTGGCTCTGCTCTCCCTCGGCTTCCTGGGAAAATCATTTGCATAAAATCAAATCGCACCGCAAAATAAACTCGCAGTGTGTGTCGCTTTATCGGCAAGAAGTCTTAAAGTGAGCCGCCACGCCCACTACTCACACTTACTTCTCTTTCGTTTTCGTTTTCTCTTTCATTTTTTTTTTTTTTCTTTTTTCGGTTGGGCGTAAGTTTTATGTGAAATAGGCGTAAAGTGAGGCAAAGTAATGCCAGAGCTACGTGGCTGCCATTTTTTGTTTTCGTTCGTGGAGTCAAAGGGCTGGCAACGGCGCGGAGTGCGGGTAGTAATAATTCAACACCAGAGGATAAATAGCACGGAAGTTGGTTCATTTTTTAATTAAGCTCGCCACCAGCTCATATTCGGAATAATAATAGTTCTCAAAGAGCTGAATAATACTTGCAAAAAAGGCCAAACAACGGACTTAAATCAATCCTGTTTGCATTATTGTATTCGCTCCGTATTGTAAAGCGGAAAATCCTCGTAAAAACTATATAATTGAAAAATGATCTGGTTGATGAGTAAACTCCCGCTTTGTTTTATTTTGTATTGTCACACTTTATGAACACCTGATTTTTATCTCAATAAAATCATATTATAGGAGAAAAGGATTATACAAATATGGAAACTTCATTGAACTTGATATTTGTACGTAATTTTACTCTCTTTTCTGATTAATTTCAAGCTGAATTTTAATAATTTTAGGGTTTTTAAGGACTTTTAAATTTTATTAATTATATATATATTTTATTACCAAATTTGCTGGCTGGTGCCCAGCCCTGGCCCTTGCTGGATATCCTGTATATCCCATACATCCTGCACATCCTGAAGTTGCAGCACACACACACACACACACACCCGCAGGCTGCGGCAACAAGACAGGACATGCCGCCATTTTTCGTGTAGCCGCCGCGCCAACATCAGCAGCAGTTCCTGCACCCTTTCGCACCTTGTCCGCAAGACGGGCCCTCAGGCGCTGCTGTGTGTGTGTGTGTGTGTGCAGGCTGCGGGGTGGGGGGGAGCTGTGCCAAGTAGTTTATCGCATATTTGCAGGGCAACTTGTAACAAACATATGCAAGCTTGTGTGTGTGTGGCTGGTGTGCGCCATATGTGCGGGTGAGCGGCCCTGTGGTACGTATACGTGATGGCTTAGTTTATACATATGTGAGGGTGAGCGAACACATGTACCGCAGCCACCTGACCGTCGCCGCCGGTACCCTTGGTCCGCCGGGTTACGCCACAGAGCCGTGTCCATGCCAATTGCCTGCCGATTTGCCAAAAGCCGGGACCGGCAGCCGCTTCCATCTCCATATTTCAGCTCCTCCATTCCGAATGTTAATCGCACGCATTAGTATTGGTGTCAGGCCTCGGGAGTTGGCCAAGGAACAGGGAACCGGCAACCGGGAGCCAGGATGCGCCAAGGGACGGCCAAGTGGGACAGCTCCTTGCCTCGCATACATACATTGTCTCCTGCAGAGAGAGAAAAAATTAAGGCAGAAAAGGAATTATAATTTAATTGTACACCTATTTTCCAACTCCCTTTTTTAAAGTAAGATTTATAAATAATATTTAATTGGGAAATCCTTAAAGAGTTTACTATTTTCTCTATTGCATATTCCTCTACCTTTTTGATTGCAGTGTAGGCAGAGACTTTGGCGCATCATTAGGCCGATAACATTTTTGTGAGGCTGCAAAACCCAGAGATCCCCGACGTAACCCCCGGATCCTGGCCACGAGCCACAAGCACAGCAGTGGAAGGTTCCTGACATGGTGTTTATGGGTCTTGTCTCGGGCTCCGCTGAGTAGGTGAAGTCCTCGTCTCCGACAGAGAGTCCGCCGCCGTCTCCTATGGCTGTCAAGTGGCCTCGTTTTCGGGCCCAAACAGTGGGCGTTGGCCATAAGAGTGGGAGCTTGGGAGTGACAAGGGAAATGGGCGTGGCTGCGGCGGCTGTGGCTGCGGGCGTTTTGCGGTGTGCGGCTAAGAAAACTTGAGGTGCTTAACAATAATTGAATGAAACTTGAGTTAAGTGCGCACCGCTGCCCCACGACCTTAGAGGGATTGGGCTTGGGACTCGGCGACGGGATTGTGTGGATGTGTGATTGGGTCTATTAAACAAGAGTTGTGCGGTTCCTTGGTGCAATTATGAGTAGATGAGAGCCAGGACGACAAGGATTCTCATAGAAACTTAGACTGTATCTTTAGGTGGACTTTGAGACTCTTAGTTCTGGTGGGGAATAATTCATAGCCTTTTAAATGTTTCTAAAAGTAACTGAAAGATATTATTAACTCAAAATATCAACTTAAAAGTATTTATTTATTTTAGTTTGAACATTTTTAAATAGTAAACAAGAGGGGTTTTTCGTGTAATAGCATAAATAGTAACTGAATAATATTAATTACTCAAAATATCACCTTAAAAGTATTTATTTATTTTAGTTTGGACATTTTTAAATAGTAAACAAGTGGGGTTTTTGGTGTAATAGCATAAATAGTAACTAAATAATATTAATAACTCTAAATATCACCTTAAAAGAATTCATTTATTTTAGTTTGGATATTTTTAAATAGTAAAAAAGTCGGGTTTTTCGTGTAATAGAATAAATAGTAACTGAATAATATTAATAACTCAAAATATCACCTAAAAAGTATTTATTTATTTTACTTTGGACATTTTTAAATAGTAAACAACTAGAAGTATTTATTTCAGGTCAAGTATTTTCCCCCTTTGAGCTATTATGATATTTATTATGATTCCCAATGAAATGAAACTGCTAGCAATTAATTAAACATTTTATTGAGATGACTCTTAAGGAAGCTGCTTAGAACTTTGACTTATAACTTATACCCCGAAGTTAGCTTGTTTTGTAATTGTAATTTCAAATTATTTGATGTCAAACAAAGGGAAATTCAGGAAATCCTATTTTCCTCTTTGAGTCCAGTTGTCAGTGCCAGAAAATTATCACAGAACTCGTTTGATTTCAAATGAACATTACACAAATTATGATGCGGGAAACCCTATGGGAGGAGGGCTCCTTTGGCGCCGCATTCGGGGAGAATGGGACTAGCCATCTAGGAATTTCCCGGCCATTTAATGCCATCGAAATCGGCCGCAAATATATAGAGTGAGCTCGATCAGTTGGGAATAGGACAAATCCGATTTCGGCACCGCAGTTCCCATACCTGGCGGCCTGAATAATGGGTTAATAAGAGGAGGATTGCTGCTGCATCAATCGCCACGTGGCGTTGCCCCAATCCCTGCAAATATTCCGCTGGGGCTTTCCACTCATAATGGCGGAAAATTCGATGACATGGCAACTTGCAGCCCCGGCTCCTGGTGGTCCTGCTCCTAGACCCAGTTCCTGTTACTGTTCCCGCTGCCAACCTCAACACCTAATGACAGCAGCACACTTGTGGACACTGCAAGAAAAATCTTCATAGTTTGGCATTATTATAAAATAGTGGAGTAGGTTGTAGAATATCTAGGGAAGCTTTGTGGAATAATCGGGAATATTTATATATTTCTTATACTATTATTATTATTATTTTTATAATTAAATTCAAAATAAAATGTAGCTTTATAGTTTGCCACTATTAAAAAATTGTAGAGTATCTAGGGAAGCTTATTCGGGTATATTTATATATTTCTTATACTATTATTATTATTATTTTTATTATTTAATCCCCTATATATGTAGTTTTATAGTTTTCCCCTATTAGAAAATTGTAGAGTATCTGGGGAAGCTTTGTGGAATAATCGGGAATATTTATATATTTTCTATTCTATTATTATTATTATTTTTATTACTTAATTCCATATAAAACGTAGTTTTAAAGTTTGCCACTATTAGAAAATTGTAGAGTATCTAGGGAAGCTTTGTGTAATAATTGGGCATATTTATATATTTCTTATGCTATTATTATTATTATTATTACTTAATTCCATATAAAAAGTAGTTTGTGGGGGTAATTATTTTACAGCATGAAACTCAGACATCCCACATTTTATTCGCAGGAATTACTAGTAAGTTCTCATCTTATTAAATATTTAATGAGACAGTCAAGTTTCTCTCAGTGTGCGCCTACATACAGTTGCAGTTAGTTGTTATTGAACGTTGCCTGCAATGTAAATACATTTTGTATTTGCGCTCCGAGGATTTGCAAGGAGGTTCGAGGGGGCTCCAGGCTGGGGCCGGGGGGTTCCCTAAGCCTGCGGTTTCGCATCGTTTGGCGGCGTGATTTTCCCCCCGGAGTACTGGGCGGGGGGAATGGGGCTCAAGGGGGAGCAGTACCGCCAAGAGCGCTTTCAATGATGTTGAGGTTTTTATTTTGTGCACCGGAAAAAAAAGAGTTTTTAAAGGGAATTCAAGCAAGGCTATGAAGACTTTTCCCTTAATCTATCCTACATATGTTATTTAAATAATTTATTCAAATATATATATAAATAATACTTTTAAAAATAATACATATATCACTTAAAATATAAGCATATAAAATATGCAAAAAATTAAGCCTTATAATTATTGAAGCATTAAAGTAATGCCTTATATTTATTTATTTTTACAACTGCAAACCTGGGATTTAGAAGCACAACAATTTAAACAATTTATTCAAATATATATATAAACAATATCTTTAAATATGTTACATATATCAAATAAAATATAAACATATAAAATATACAAAAAGTAAAGCTTTATATTTATTTAAACTCTCTTTTTAACAAGTGCAAACCTGGGATTTAGAAGCACAGTCCTTGTAAGCTTTACTCTTGGAAATATTATTTCTCCCAGTGTCCTCAGGACGAGGCGAAAGTAATAAGAGAATTGCCAATAAACTAATACATTTGCCGAGTGTGTAAGAGGACTGATGGGTGGATGGATGGGTGGATGGATGGATGGCTGGTAGGCCGGCTGTGTGAGCCTCCTCTCCTCCCCCGGAGGATGTGTCCACACAATGGATGTGTCGAGGGGCAATGGCTACAAAGCTGGAGTGACCGCAGCCGGGAAAAAAATGAAGAAGCCAGAAACAAAACCGCAGCATAATTATTGTACACTCCATTATGGCGAGGCACCTGCTGAAAATGGGCTCCGTGGGCGCGTGTGTGTGTGCCCCACCTGGCGGGGTGCGAGGAGACACACCCCGTAATGCGACGCCACGCCAGGTGGACGACAGGTGGAGCCGTGCCGTGCCGTGCCGGGCTGAGCTGGGAAAATTGAATGACTGGCGGAAAGTTTTGCATACGAGGCGGGCCCGTGGAATTTCCACACAACATCCAGCATCATGCTCGGCTCATTACAAAAGCCGCGTTTCACCGCGCCAACAAAATGATAGGCGCAGATTCCGGACGTGGCTGAATGCGGCGATGGCCAGGTAATAATTCAAATTGATGACCGACATTCGATCGGTTCCGGCCTTTGTTCGGGAGCATAATCAAGCTCACTTGTTCGCCGGAGTCGCCATGGATTTCATCTGGGACATCTAGGACTTAACTCCACGCTTAACCTCCCGTTAACCATTTCCATTAAGTACTTGGTATTAACTTTAGGCAATAACTTATGATATAGCTCTTATCGGTGTACTATTTAAATCAAAGGTATACTATCTCTATCATTATTCTAGAAATTATACCTTAACCTTAACCTTATCTAGACATTTTACATTAACCTTAACCTTAACTTTAACAGTAACCTAATTTTCTTTAGTAAATTAACCTATTTTCTATATATACTATACTATTTATAACATTTATCTGGAAATTGTACCTTAACCTTAACCTTAACTTTAACACTTTAACTTAAACCTAATATTCTTTACTAGATTAGCCTATTTACTATATAAACTATACTATTTATATCATTATTCTAGAACTTGTAGCTTAACTTTTACCTTATCTTTAACAGTAACCTAATTTTCTCTACTAAATCAACCTATTTAAACTATTTATAACATTTATCTAGAAATTGTACCTTAACCTTAACCTTAACTTTAACACTTTAGCTTTAACCTAATATTCTTTACTAAATTAGCCTACTTACTACATAAACTATTTATATCATTATTCTAGAACTTGTATCTTAACTTTAACCTTAATTTTAACAGTAACCTAATTTTCTCTACTGAATTAACCTATTTACTATATATACTATACTATTTATATCACTTCTCTAGAAATTGTACCTTAACCTTAGCCTAAACTTTAACAAGAACCTTATATTCTCTACTAAATTAATTTATTAACTATATATACTATACTATTAATATCACTTATCTAGAAATTGTACCTTAACTTTAACTTTAAGCGTAACCTAATTTTCCCTACTAAATTAACCCATTTTTGTTAACTTTAAAGCGAGTTTTATAGAGTTCAATGTCCGACCGACCTTCAGTTTATATTTTTGGCGCTCGGCGGGAAGCGATTTCCCTTTTTTTGATTACATGAAAGGCTCAACCTCAATTAGTCATGTGACCGCAGCATTTGATCGGCCTACCCGTGCAGGCACACACACACACAAACATAGACACACACAGCACACAGGATGTACAACAACAACAAGGACAACAGGGACAACAGCAGCAGAAATGACAGGAAGACAAAAGTTTGCTTTCATTTTCCGCGAAACCAACAAACAATTTAATTTCACACGCGAGCGCCAGTGTTGTCGTGCGGCATGTGAAGCCCATCCGAGCCGACGAACGCGCACAGACATGCACACCACGCACGCACCGAAGGACACACAGGAAGCTCACACGTGGCCCCCCAAACAAGCTGCAAAATAATAATAATAGGGAAAAGTATCAGAGCCATGCTCAAGATTCCCTCAGGTGGAGCACATAACTTGGGTCCAGGACAGGACTCTTCCCGGCTCCGAATCTGACCCTGATTCCGGAACCTGACCTAGGTTCCAGTACCCAGTACCCAGTACCAAGTACCTAGGACCCAGGATCCTGGACCCAGGATCCAGGACCCAGGACCCAGGACCCGAGACCCCGGCTGTTAAGTCAATGACTTTTATGTACCATTCTGATGGACTTTTAATCCATTCACTCAAGCAACCCCGAGTCTGGATGCTCGCACAACCGCAAGTGCTGCTCCACAGCCATCTCCATCTCCATCTCCATCTCATATCCTTCTCCAGTTCCAGTTCGAGTTGCCCGTTGCCTGCTCCTGATTCAGGACCCTTGCCTGCACATCTCTTAATGTGCTTAAGATGAGTTACATTATGTGTGTATCAGTGTGAGTCCGGGTATGAGAGTGGAGTGGCTGGTGCACACTGTGCAAAAAAGATCTCATTAATAAGTGTGGTGAATCATCGCTAATAAGCTTAACACAGAATCTTTTACTTTTTAGTTATGTTCCTGTTAATGTTTTCATTTAAAATTAAAGACAAAGGCAGCCACCTTTAATAATAGATGGCTGTGGAGAGTTTTTGTTTTGAGCGGCTTAAATTAAGGAAAAAATCCACAAATGAGCAAAACTTTGGCAAAGTATAAAGCAAGTAATTTGGTATTAATTTTTTGTAGTCATAAGTAACACTAATATAAAGAAGAGATATGAAAAATAAAATAATTTTTATTATAGATATATAAAATATATAAAAACCAAGGTTCTTGTTTACGAATTAATGATATAAGCAGTTTTTATAGGCTTCTAAAAGTATATTAAAATAAATAATAGAATAAAGTAAATAAGTAAATAATAAAATAAAGAAGGAATATAAAAAAAATAATATAATTTCTATTATAGAAATATAAAATATATATAAAAAAAACAAGGTTCTTGTTTAAGATTCAATGCAAGCAGCAATGACTTGAAGCAATTTTCATGGACTTGTAAAAGTATATTAAAAATAAATAATAGAGTTAAGTAAAAAAGTAAATAATAAATTAAAATAAGTACATTTTTGTTTAGCCTGCATTCTTAGCCATGTTTCAAGGACTTTCTGTTAGATTCCCGTCTCCACACTCCGCTCTTTTATCGCTCAGTGTGCAGGAAATTCCATTTTGTAATGTGGCAAAAGTATAAAGTGTAATATTGTTCCCTTCTTCCTGCTTCCTTTCAGGGTTTCCTTTTTTCTTCTGTTTTTCCTCGTTTTTTTTCTGAATTCGTTTTTCATTTGGGGTTCGCTCGTTGTTGTCGTTGTCGTTGTCGTTGTCGGTTGCTCGTTGGCTTCCTTTTTGACCATTAATAGGTGTACTTATATGCTTAATGGAGTGCCACTCCGCATTGTCTGTCCCCTCTGTGTGTGTGTGTGTGTGTGTGAGTGTGTGTGTGTGTGACATAGTTAAAATTGCATTCACTGCGGGAACTGATGATGGGCGGTGGCGCCTCAGTGGCTCACTGGAGCAGTGGTCAGCGGGGCCACAACCTTGATGGCCGGTGGCCGAGCAGAAGGGCGACTTGGCAGGGCTGCTGCCCTGCAACTGTTGTTGTTCGAAGTGCGGTAAATAGTTTGCATTTGACTATTTGCCATGGTTACACAGGTAGGAGTGGGCGTGGCCAGTGCTCATTTCCACACTATCGCACACACACACTGCCACACACATATGCATGTTCAGTGGCTGGCCAAAAGGGTTTTTAAGCTTTAAATTAGCTGAGTAAATGCAGCGCACACCTCAGTGTGAGGGCAGGTGCACATATATATATATATATACAGGCAGGTGAGCGCAGGTGAGCGCAGCTGGACACAATGTTTCAATTTCGGCAATTGAGACACATTTGCGGCGGACGGAGCTCTGTCTGTTTGCCCGTCTCTGGTTAATTAAAGCGCAAAAGTATTCCATTCCATTTAATGTGGGACAATTTCTCAGTTATATTCCATATTTACTGGTATTTATTTATTAGGAATATCAAGTGAAGACACTTGGAGTTTATTGATTGGAAACTACAGACAAGAGCAGTGAGACAGGTTATTAAAATTATTATTTAAAATTGAAGAATAATTACAGATAAAACTACAGCCAAGAGCAGTGAGACAGGATACTATCATTATTAATTAAAATTAAAGGTTAATGGGTATATGTTTTATATTTATCAAATTAATGCCTATATATTGTTATTAATATTAATTCATTGTTCTATTATATGAGTATTTGTTTTAAATATGTTTTATATATCGAATTAATACCAATATATATTGTTATAAATATTAATTCATTGCTCTATTAAAGGTCTTATTATATTATATCTTATTTGTTAATGTTTAGTATTTGCTTAAATTGATTGAAGCCTAGAAATCTGATATTTATTATTTGTATTTATATTTATTTAAGTTTATGCTTCTCATTTTGTTGTAATATAAATATACTTTCACTTCCTTTGAAGTAAGTAATTGTTTAACAACTGTATTGCCATTGTTAATTTAAATTAATTGGTATATGGTTTATATATCAAATTAATGCCGATATATTGATATTAATATTAATTCATTGTTCTATTAAAGTTCTTATTATATTATATCTTATTTCCTAATGTTTAGTATTTCATTATATTAATTAAAGCCTAGAAATTTGATATTTATTATTTGTATTTATATTTATTTAAGTTGATGCTTCTCATTTTGTTGTATGATAAATATACTTTCATTTCCTTTGAAGTAAGTAATTGTTTAACATGTAAACAGAGGCAATGTTCTCGGTTCAACTTTATTGATTAATTCCAAATGGTTCAAGAGACTCTGTCTCGTGTAATAAATCCGAATTCATGCACTCACTTAAACATCTTGTGAATAAATAAATAAATACGAAAATGATGTCCGGACGAGGAGATAAATAAATAAGTCGCAAGAATCCGACACAAAGGGCGGGGAGCCCGTGACTTTGGCGATTAAGTGGAATAATTGAATGGGACTCGAGTGTCCCAATCTGTCTCAAAGTATGCCACAATATTAGATGATTGCCACAATTAGGCTCCGCCTCCCAGGCCCCTGTCCACAAAATATTATTAATTCAATTTGCTAAACTATTTGACTGCTTAAGTTGCTCCACTCGAACATGACACACAA
The DNA here is from genome assembly GCA_008042775.1 of Drosophila pectinifera. Lineage (NCBI taxonomy): Eukaryota > Metazoa > Arthropoda > Insecta > Diptera > Drosophilidae > Drosophila > Drosophila pectinifera. The sequence goes on from VNKC01000895.1 coordinate 10,840, forward strand.
TCTGCAGAGGCAACAACGTCCACAGTCGTTGTGCTGTGTGTGTGTGTGTGTGTGTGTATGGGAGTGTTGAATGTGTGCACTGGCAGAAAATATACAGCAAGTCAAAGGCACTCCAATAAAGTCACTTAAAGTCACTCTAATAAACAGATTTATCATAAACAAATATATAATACTTACCAGCATTTTGACACACATTCAAAAGGGGATTTCAGGCACTCATTTAATATTATTATTATATATTATATATTAATATTTTGCTGAAATTTGAGTATACTTTTTTCAGGCATAAGCCAGAGATTAATGATTTCTCTCAGTGTATGTGGCGTCTGTTGTCTATGTTTATCAATCTATTCCGTTGTTGTTGATGATGTTGTTGATGTCCGACCACGGGCAATTGTTTTTGCATTGCACTGCATGACAATTTGTTGCTCTCTCTCTCTCTGTGTGTGTGTGTGTGCGGTGTGTGTGGGTGCTCCATCTTGAAGATATATGGCTGAGATATGGAATAAATTGCAGGCACCTTCGTCCTGCCACTGCCATTCCGGCTTGCCTCTTCGATTTGCCTCTTAGCCAAGCACAAAGTTTTGTGGACAGAACACTTTGGCTTCCAGCTAGCACAACCCTGGCACACTTTACAAGGGTGTGTGTGTGTGTACCGTGTGTGTGTTGTGTGTGTGTGTGTTGCCTGCTGCATATGCCACAGATTGCAGATAGCAGATAGATGGCCCTGGATCCCAAGTTGCTCGATTCCCTGCCCTCCCTTAACCATTCCCCAGCCCGGCCACAGGACCTGACCCAGTCAGGAAGCTAGCCAAGTCGCCACGGCACGGACTGTACATACAGTGCGTTTCGAGGCTGGCTAATTTATTGGGGAATAGTTTAAGTGCTGCCCCGACAAGCGACAATGGCATTAGTTTATTTTATATTCCCAGTTATCCCTGTAAATAAAAGGAACCATCAAGGCGGCTGAGTGATATTCATATGTTTACCTATATATAGCAGGCTTATGGCTGCGAAACCCACTGTATACAGTATGGGAAAGCTGTGTAAATCCTAGCTCATCCTGGGAAGAACAGAAGTTCCGAACTGTTCGGTCGGACCTGGAACTTATGGGCTAACTGAGGAGCTATATGTGCATTTAATCCATGGCAAAATCGGCTCGGCTTTGCCCCAGAATCTTGGGACTTTTCCGTGCCTCGATGGAGTTCCTCTGTTGCCATCGGTTTTCTGTTCCCTGCAATACATTCAAAACCCAGTTCCCAATATTCATGTGTGGGTGCGCCTCTATTCCCCTTTGTATCCTTCTCCGTCTCAGTTGTCCCTTTTTTCCGAACTCCTTTTCTTTTTCGGGGAGGAAGGGTCTTGTAAGCATGTCTAGTATGCTATATGTTTGCATATTGTCTACGAAATGCCATTTGAATCCCAGTCACTCTGTCTGTTGGCTCTCCCTCCTTCTCTGCTCCTCTCCTTGTGTGTCCTTTGGTCCTTGTCGCATCCTTGTCTCCCTGGCTGCGCTTTGAATACTCATATGACACACACAGTATTAAAGTATATAAACATTCCATCCCCTATTGCGAAAAATGGGGGAAAAATGCAGTTTGATTTATAGAAATATAATATTTTGTTTATCCGATGCTTCAGAATCCATTAGGACTCCGCAAACACATTATTTTTTGGCAGCCAGGATGAGGCATCGGGGAATTGATTCGGGCTAATCAATTATAAGGATAATTTAATTAATTTAAACCAACAATAACAAGGACAATAAGCTTAACAATAGCAGCTGCAGGGGCAACAACAATCACTGCTCCCTGATTTATTTACCTCATTTTTTACAGACCCTGTGTGTGGAAATATTTTGGTAATATATATCAAATATATATAGAAAATATATAGAAATTACATGAAATATATAAATACCTTCCTTTGAATTGGTATGTACAATTTGTTTATTAACTAGAGACCATCTTTGTCTTCTTAAAATGCTAGATTTAGTTTATTTAAATAGAAGCTGGCGAAAAATTATGATAAAACCATTTTAAAAACAATATTTAAAGAAAAATTTGTTTAGCGAACTTGGCAATTATATTTGAAAGGCTTTTGGAACTGAAATATATTTTTAAATATTTTTTGGGGGTAGGTTAAGGTACAGGAAAATATATTTAAACATATTTTGGGAGTTGTTTAAGGTCTTAGATAAATAGAATATGTAATGCCTTTTCTTGTATATTTCTTTTTATATAATTTTGAAGACTTCTAGGTAGTTTTTTTTTGTTTATGAATATAATATAAATAGCAAAAATTGCAGAATTATTTGTTAAGATCCCATTAATTTTCCTGAGTTTAATTTGTTATATATTTGAAGAAACAGCAATATATTTTTACACATATTTTGGGAGTTGTTTAAGGTCTTGGATAAATATAATAAGTAATGACTTTTCTTGTATATTTCTTTTTATATATTTATGCAGACTTCTAAGTAACTTTTAATAATTAATGAATTTCTGACTTAATAGCAAGAAATTCAGAATTATTAGTAATTATATTTGGAAGGCTTTTGGAACAGCAATATATTTTTAAACATTTTTTGGGAGTTGTTTAAGGTCTTGGATAAAATAAGTAATGCCTTTTCTTGTATATTTCTTATTGTATATTTATGCAGACTTCTAAATGGCTTTAAATAATTAATAAATTTCTGCCATAATAGCAGGGAATTCAGAATTATTTTTTAAGATCTCATTAATTTTCCCGAGTTTAATTTGTTATATATTAGAAGGCATTGAAAGGCATCTGAGACGGCGACCTCCTGTTTATTAGCTGCTATATATTTTATTTTTATTTTCTAGCCTGGTCGCTCCACCGCCAGGAAACGTAATTATAATGGGCTATATACATACAGAGCGTACCCTTGAGCGAATTTTCTTTGATGGGGGGCCTTGGGGAGGGAGGGGCTGTAATTTTTCGGCGGCTGTTGTAATCGTCGCAAGCCGCCAGCGAAAACATTTGGCACGTGCTTGCGCTAAAGTTTCAATTGCGGCCAGGTCCTTGGCCTCCCCCAGGACATGCGGTCAATCATAAATTGCCTCAGCGAAAAGCCTTCGCCAAAGCGTAAACAAGTCGGCGCACAGTCCTGACATTATTATATTTGCACGAAAAAAGCGAACAAAATTCGGCGGCGGGGCAGGTAACGCCCCGTTTCCCATCTTTTTTCTCGCCCTTTTCCCTGCTTTCTCTGGGATTTTTTTATATTTTTTTTTTGAAAAGCCACCAGCAGCAGCAGCCGCCACAGAGGGGCAGCGGGGGAAATGCTCTCCGCTGGCGAAACACAAATATTAAATGCCGCAAGGTGTACGGGCCCGTGTTGAGGCTTCAGCAAAAAGGGGCATAAATTGTGTGCCACTATACTTGCCTGTGTGTGTATATGTGTATGTATATATATGTATGTGTGTGGCAGCGTTTTAGCTGATTTTATGTTTGCAGGCAGACATAGCCCCCCCCCTCCGCGCCGAAAGTAGGCCACACTTGTGTGCCGCTGGAAGCTTTTCAAGTTTAGGCCAACTAACATATGCCGGCTTCAAGCGCTCGAAAGATGGCCGCGATAATGAGAGGGACAATCAAGGGGGGGGGGCAGGGGGGGGCAGGGGGGAATGCAGGGGGGTACAAGGGGGAATGCAAGGGGGAGCGAGGCTTGCTGGCGGCACCGACACAACATTGTAATCATTATCAACATAAACAAATCAGCAAAGGACCCCCGACAGCCAAAAACGAAACAAGAGCCAAAATAAGGAGCAGGGGAAAAGTGAATGTTCTTGTTAGAAAATGGAAAACACCCTAACTAACTGCTTGGGTATGGTATCCTATATAATTTATAATAAATAATATAATATTTAGTTTATGGAAAGAAGAATATGTGAGCTAAATATATGATATTAAACTTAAAACTCGACTTTATGCCAGAAAACACTGAGAAAGTAGTAGGAGGCTTGTTCCAGGAGTTACATCAGTAACCTACGACTTAAACTATTTACTAATATTTTATTTAGTTTATTTCAAGTCTGAGAATTTATTTCATATTTATTTAGTTTATTTAAAGTCTGGGAATTTATTTCAAAGGCTTTAATATTTATTTATGAGCTCTCAGCAGGTTTATATTCATTTAAAAACCGAAATGCTCATAAATACACATATTAAGCTTAGCTTTTGGCATTCCTAACGAACTTCTCGACTTTATTTTAAAACTCCTTTGTAGGAAAATGGGAGTTTCACAACGAAAATAAATAAAATAAAATAAAAGCGAAGGGAAATGTGTTCGGGAAAACAAGGAAAGCGGGGCATGCACAAAGGTAAGCCAGCCAGCCAGACAAAAGGAAAGCCATTCGATAAGGAAAACTGCGCTGGATGAACCTATCATTCCCCTCCCTTCCCCTGCCCCAAGGTCCACCAAAGCCCCCGTTTTCGCCATTTCGCCATTTTAACATTTCACCATTTCACCATTTCACCATTTCACCATTTCACCTGTTTGAACTTCGCCTTTGACTTTCAGCGTTTGCTTTTCTGCCTTTGCCCGTGTCAGTTCAGTTTAGATTTAATCAGCCTGCAACTTATGTACCAGGCAAGGGGATCGTGCGGGGAGGGGAGGGGTAATCACGGGTAAGCGCTACACTCGACTCGACCACCTGTTGTTTGAGCCGCTCCTTCAATTGCCACATTATCAGTTATGCGCTTTGATATCTGATAAGCCCACATCAAAAGGCGCTGTTCCCAGGCTAAAAACAAAAAAAAAATAAAAAGGAAAAAGAAAAAAGAAAAAAGAAAAACTCAGCTAAAAAATAAAGCTGGCCAAACAAACAGACACCCACACACACAGAGGTAAAGGCAAAAAAAAGCTGACACACACGCCTCCGCACAGTGGGGCCAAAAGCAAGGCAAGTATTAGAAATATAATTCATCTTTAATTAATTATATATAAGATATAAAAGAACATATTTATTAAAGCATATTTTCTACTATAAATGGTAACTGTTGGAAAGTTAAAAAATATTTTTTTCATACTTTATATTAATAGAATTGAAAACTGTAATAATACTTATAAGGAATAGCTAATAATCCAAATACTTTTCCATACTTCCCTTTTGTTATCGCCTTTATAGTTTCTTAATTATGTTTTATATTTATATATATTTATGAGCATCATAAAAAGTTTCTTCCCCACTGATTTATCTATTTATCTTCGTAATATTATATAGTATTAATAGTATAATTGTTAAGCCATTAGTAAGAATTGTATTCCACAATTTGAACTGCTTTTAATAATTATTATTCAATATATATTATTTATTAATAATGAAATATCTAAATAAAATTGAAGACAAATAAATTTATTTAGAAATAAGCACCTAAGAGAATATATAAATAAGTATGTATTTTATTTCACAGTTTGAACTGTTTTTCATAATTATTATTCATTATATATTATTTATTAATAACTAAATGTCTAAATAAAACCTAAGAAAAATCAATTTTATTTAGAAATAAGCACCTAAGAGAATATATAAATAAGTATGTATTCTATTCCACAGTTTGAACTGCTTTTAATTATTATTATTGATTATACATTATTTATTAATAATGAAGCATCTAAATAAAATTTAAGAAAAATCTATTTTATATTTCTAAGCAACTAAAAAATATATAAAATAAATAAATTCCAACCACTGTGCTACGTGGGCGGTGGAGGAGCGGCAGCCGTAAAAAAAAGGTAAAAGTCCGCAAGTTAGCCTTGCCGCCTCCACGGATTTGCTCCTGTGTATGTGCATGTCCTTCTTTGACTTGTTGTTGCTATTGTCAGCGGTGCGAACATGAATTTGGCTTTCTGTTTGGTTCCCACCAAGGGCCCAGGCGACCCCTCCTTTAGTTTTAATGCGATTTTTATGCACAGCATAAAAAAAAACCAAAAACAACAACGAAAACAACATAAAAAAAAACAAGGGAAACCAAGAAAGGAGTGACAGCGACGGGGCAGTGACACCTAGACCTGATGAACTAGTTGCCACTCCTGTCCTGTTTGCCTGTCAACCTGGACAGCTCTTCGGGGCGCTCCTCCTGCGGCGTTTTGTGTTTTTCCGGGGCCCCCCTCTCCTCTCCCTCTGACAGCGGGTCTACTAAATAATTTCGTTAGCAACACAGCGCGCAGCGCGGAAAAAAATGCGAGCCAAAAGTACAAAAGAAAGCGAATTGTATAGAAACAGGGGGTAAGCTTCGCAAGGACCAAAGTCGTTCCAGGAATGCTCTAATATAATAATAGCAATCGGGATTAAGGGGAGTAAAAGTCAGAAGAAGAAGCTATAAGGAAAGTAAGTTACAAGAAACTTAGAAATTATTTATGAGAATTTATCAGAGAAATATACTAGTAGAAGTCACTCATAAAATCAAAGCTTTGTTATTTTAATACTCCTTTTATGTACTATAATTACTGCTTTTAATAAAAGTCAGCTTATTCTTCGCTTACTTCCAGCCTCTATATTTTATTTAATTTTTTTAAATACATATTCTGTTAACTTACTTAGCCGACGTACCTGCTTTTCCCTCTTAAGTTCAGGTAAGCTTGGGGTAATTTTTCCTTTTTTTTGTTGCCTCCTGTTGCTGGCGGAGTGCGTATGCTGGATGTGCCAGCTGTGCGGCCACTCAAATAACAACAATAACAGCAGCAGCGCAGTAGCAGGAGCAGCAGCAGGAGCAGGAGCAGGTCCTGGAGCAGCAGGACCAACAACAAGAACAATAGCAACAGCGTCAGGGTAAACAACACATACATAAGCACTTTGCCATGACCATCCCAGAGCCAGAGCCAGAGCCGGAGCCGGAGCCATTCCTCATGGTCCTGCCGCCGTGTCCTGTCCAGTCGCTTCTGTTGTTTCTAATCCCATTTTAGCTTAAGCTTTTTTTACGCACTGAAATATCGCCATCGCGGACGACGCACACGCGTCGTCGTCCATCCGTCCGTCCTTCGGTCCGTCCACCTGTGCAGGTAACACAATGGCAGCGCCGAACAACGTGTTTTTTCCGCTACCTTGTTATTGTTGCGCTCGGCCAGCGCGAAGGCAGCGGAGAGGGAAAAATAAAGCAAGTCTCTGTTTTGGAGTGGAGAGAGCTTGCTTTCCGACTATTTTATACCCGATAATTAGATTGTTTTATTTGCTTAATTACAGAGCGCTGAGTGTTGGTTGTGTTTGCCCTAAAATAGCTGGCAAGCTCTTTGTTTTGGCCATGTTTACAGGAAGCCACTTGATTTATTTTTTGAAGCATTAGCTGGTGAGGTTTGGCATTCCTTAAAGTTGGCTTATTAATTTAAAAATACGTGATAAATTAGTTGGGAAAAGCAAGAAATAGTTGCAAAGATCTGGTTTTATTTGCTTAGAAATATTTGGGGGAAATAATAATATAATATAAATTACAAATAAATATATATAAATTGATAGTAATAATTTAAAAAAAAATTACTAAAGATGGAAGACATTTTTGGTATAGTTTAAAATGTAGTTTTGTTGTTTAACAAAAAAGTACACACTGCGTATGCGCAACATGAGCTTTGAATATTACGTATACGTTTCCTTTATAGCACATACTTAACTTTTTTTTAGTTTGGAGCCAAGGCTTGGTTAAGTCTGATAAATAACTATAGTAACCAGTACCTTATATATATATTTTCCAGCTTAAAACCCTCTTTTATTATTCCCAATATTAAATAAAGGTTTATTAAATTATTAAAGGTTTTCCTCTTATTGCCAAATTCCAGGGTACTTCTAGAGCGCACTAAGACTCGTTTAGGCTTACCTGCAATTTTCATATTTCCCTCACGTTGCCACGCTTTTTCTTTTCGCTTTTCCCAGCCACGCCCTTTTCTGGCCAGAGTCCTTGGACAGTGCGGGTGGTAACGGACTCTGCTCCTTTGTCACCTGTAGACTAATTGCTCACCGGCAGGAGCTGTGGCAGTACCCCCACCCGTAGCCCGAAGCCTGAAGCCTGAAGCCCGGTGACAAAGTGTTTTGACCTCCGTCGCTTCCCCCTCTACCACTTTACCCCGGCACTCTGCATATGTCTAGGCCAACAGTTTGACATGAAACTCATAAAAGTAGCAGCCAGAAAATGGAAAGTCAAAAAGTTGAAAATCAGACAGGATTCAGACGGAAAGGCAACTTCTACTTTTTTTTCCGCTGCAGATCTTTGTCAAATTTAATGAGCCTCAAAATCGCGACTTCTTAGCAGCCCACTTTTCGCCCAGCAAGACAGCAAAGTCGGCCGGAAAATCCACATCCCCCCGCTGACACTCAATGACAATCAGCCGTGGCTCAAAGCAGGCAGCAGACTGTGAAATGTTTTGCAAGTGGCAACAGCAATGGCAAGCGGGGGAGTATAAAAATAAAAGTGAAATCAAATCAAGCAATATAATACAGATACACTGATCGCTACCTATCTAGATTTTGAGTTTTTATATACGCACATTACGTATACGCAGCGGAGGCAGCGGGGAAAGTCAATAAGGAGCGGCAGGAAAATTGAAAACACGACAAGGTGAAAGCTGTTGCTGCCTGCTAGTGCTGTTGTTGTTGTTGTTGTGTCTACATGGAAATTACGACACGCAGCACGTAACACCCCTCGCCCCTCCGCTGGACATATAAAATGCATGGATTGTTAAAAATAAATGCCTAGCGCAATATTTTTAAAAGTTTCTCTTTTCCAACTCACCACTTTCAGGGCTTTTGTGCGCTGTTTCTTCGTGTATTTTGTGTTTTTAATTTGCGTGACGCTGAAAATACCAACAAAAAAGAAAAAGGACGAAAAACACAAGGGGCGGGGCCCGTGTATGTGTGTGTGTGTGTGCCGCCTATCAGTGAAAGCAATAAATATTTTAATTTTATATGTACGTGGCCGAGGCAATTTTTTTCATTAATTTTTTAGTGGCCACTGGATGAGAAGGAGTCCATGAGCTCGGAACCCAGGCGAGTCCTAGGGATAATAATGTAGGAATAATATTGCCCCAAACACAAAGTTCAACCAATCAAAGGATATGAAGAGGACAAGATAACATAAGGTTGGGGAAAGGATACTAAGGCATGGCCCTTAAATCACTACTACTACTTTAACAATTAATTCTGTGTATTTTAAATTAAGTCAGTCAACAGTTTTTATTATCACTTTATTAGTTAGAAAGTTAGTTAGTTAGTTAGAGGGAAAATAATTATAGTAATTAAATGGAGTCATAAAAAATGAAGCTTTCCTTGCAAGTTCAGATTTACATCATTTGCAAATTATGCAGATTTTATTTGTAAGCTTTGTGAGGCACTTAATTCATTTTATTTTATTTCAATATATTTTTGCTTAATTGTTTAAGTCACTTGCCTCTTAGAAATTAATATCTTTTTTAATTTTTTCAATCCTTAAGTTCACAAAGTGTTTTTAAAGTGACACACTAGCAGCCAGGAAATAGCATTTGGTCGTCGAGCGTTTTGCAATGGCCACAAAATCGATTGCAACAAAGTTAGAGGGCTAAAGAACTGGTTTATAGAGCCATTGTGTATTTCGGCATTTCTATTTATGGGGCTTCCCCCTTTCCCCCGCGGACACTGGATACTGCCCTACCATATTTCCCAGGAACTCCACATCCTGAATTCCGATCCGCGTGCTATTTCTGTTGTTCCTTTTTTTTGTATTTTGTTTATTGTTCCATTTTGAAGTGTTGTTACTTTATTTTTCACCGCTTGTTTTTATGCTTTATATATATTTTTTGCCCGCTCATTTCTCTTTTCTATTTTCGTCGATTTGTTTTGTACTTTTTTTTTATTATTTTGTTAGGTTGTTGCTCCTCCCCGCTCTCTCTGTTTTTTTCTCCTCGTGGCGATGAAAAAATAAAATTGCGTTTTACGCAAATCATTTTTAATGAATTTTAATATTGCTCCGATGCTGTTGTTGGTTGGCTCGCAGGACATGCATACAGCCAACAGCCAACAGCCAACAACCAACAGCCAACAGCAACAACAATAACGGTTAGGTCATTAAATTTTAAATGAATTCCGTGTCGGAACGATGTCGGCGCATAGGTAAAAATCGTAGGCACCAGCTACGCATATAGCCCTGGTCTGGGTCCGGGTCCTGGCCCAGGCTATATATACACACCTATATCCACACGCAAGTAGGACTTGGTGGGCCATAAATGCGGTCTCAGCTTCCATTCCAAGTCCGAGAATCAGCCGGCAGCTGAACGTGAGGAGAACGCCCTTGCCCAGGTCATTTTTCTTGGCCAGGATATACCCTGGAAAGTCTCAGGGATTTTCGACACTTTCAGTTTGGGGTTTACTTGGTTTTCTTTTACTTTGAGTGACTTCTAACTTATTTTTGTATATAAATTGCAACTTCAAGTTTATATATTTAAAGCTTTGTTAAGGTAACTATAGTAGAAACATTTCCTGTATATTTTATAGCACTTATTCTTGGCCAATAAGTTGCCAAAATAAATATATATTATTATCTCAATTGTCTTGATTTGTAATAGTGACATTTATAGCTAATTAAAATTAATATATTTAAGGCTTTTGTTACGGTAACTAAATTAGAAACATTTACTGTATAACCTTTAGCTTTTATTCTTAGCCAATAAGTTGCCAAAATAAATATGAAATAATCTAAATTCTCTTCATTTTTAATAGTGATATTTATAGCTAATTAAAATCAATATATTTAAGGCTTTTGTTGAGGTAACTATAGTGAAAACATTTCCTGTATAACTTTTAGCTTTTAATCTTAGCCAATAAGTTGCCAAAATAAATATGAAGTAATCTAAATTCTCTTGATTTTTAATAGTGACATTTATAGCTAATTAAAATGTATAAATACCTATCAAACTTAGTTTATATTCTCGGCTAGGATATGACCCTGTCGAGGTGTTCCTTGCGGCACTCACCTGCTCCTGGGCTGCTTTATTCCCAGGACTCTCTTTTTATATATTTTTCCTGCTGACTTGCAGCTGTTAAACAAATAGCTTACTTCTGTCCATTGTTGCTGCTGTTGTTGTAGCTTATTGTTAGCCAGTCGCCAATGTGGAATTGGCAGTTTATTTTTCACTTTCGTGGAGGGGCCCGAGTGGAAAAACAATTATATTTTATGATGGCCAAAAAACGGGAAAATTGAAATGGCAGCAGCAGCAGCCGCAGCCGCCGCAAGCTGTATGTGTGTGGGTGTGTGGAAAGCTAGAATTTGGCCATTTCATTAGTCGTGCAGATGCAATCGCTCAGGTGAGCTGACCTCCATGCAGGTAAGCTGCTTATCGCACTATCAGTGCGAGTGCAGCCTGCTCTGGCAGCAAAATCTGGCAGAAATCGCCGGAAAATCGCTTCAACTGAAATGCCAAAATCAGCGAAACACGAAAATGTTGATGAAACTCCCAACAGACACTGGCTTCCAACTCAAACTCCAACTCCACTTCACTCGGTTCAAGACCAGGCCAAGGAGGAGTTCCTTCCCAGCTACCGTCTCAATTGCGAAACGTCGGACACATAACTCGAAGGCATTAATCATTATAAATCAGACTATTCATTCAAAGATTGGCTATGGAAACCAGCTGCAGACAAAGCCCCCGGCCCACCTGGGGGAGTTGGAGAAAGCAGTGAGAGTGGGGAACTCCAGGTGAATGCCGAGGCGAAAGCAAAACAAAATAATGAACGGCACATCTGAAATGCCAAAGCGAAATTCCTCAAATGAACTTCCGCCACAGAATGCAGCAGGAACAAAATAAATAAAAAAAGGAAGAAGGCTCCTAGGATCTGGAAAAGCAGCAAAATAATAAAATAAACCAGCCGGCAAGCGGCTGCCCCAACAACAACTTGTCCAAAACGAGTGAAAGCAAATGAAAAGCGAGGAAAGCGAGGAAAGCCTCGCCCGGAATGCCATTCTACGGGGTGAGGGGGAGTGTGTACAGTACAGTACATCCCTGCAAGTGCCAACGGTGGGGCTCGGCCCCAGGCGATTATTTTCCCTTTTTTCGTGTTAGTTTTTTCCTTTCTTCCCATTTTGCTGGTCCGTTGTGCTTGGCCTGGCTTGGTGGATTGGCTCTGGCAATGATTGTTTTGCATATTTCCCCTGAATTGGCAGCTATGGAAACCCGATCTAGCATAGTTTTCATTGACAAAATTAACGCGAGCCATTTGACAATAAATCTGTGCGAATAAGTGCCTTTTAAGTGGTTCAATGATCCATAGTTACTTACAAACAATAAAGGGAAGACAAGACAATCAATTAGTTTCTGGGATTCTCTTAAGTTTAGTTATGAGTAAATTTTGTTACTAGTAATTACTGCTTAAATATCCATAATATTATGTAGTAACTGATAAGTCCTTTAAGCTTTAATTAAACTCAGTGAAAAATACTATTTATAAACAATAAAGCGAAGACAAGACAATCCATTAGTTTCTGGGTTTCTCTTTAGTATAAGTTTCAGTAAATTTACTTACTAGTAATTTTTACTTAAATATCCTTAATATTATCTAGTAACTGATAAGTCCATTAAGCTTTAATTAAGCTCAGTGAAAAATACTATTTATAAACAATAAAGCTAAGACAAGACAATCCATTAGTTTCTTGGATTCTCTTTAGTTTAGTTATCAGTAAATTTACTTGGTAGTAATTGCTGCTTAAATATCCTTGACATTTTTTAGTAACTGCTAAAAATATAATATATATATACTATATATAAACTAAACTATATAAAAATATAAAATAACTGCTAAAAATATATTTAAAAACAATAAAGCGAAGACAAGACAATCAACTAGTTTCTGGGATTCTCTTTAGTTTAGTTATCAGTAAATTTACTTACTAGTAATTGCTGCTTAAATATTCTTAACATTATATAGTAACTGATAAATCCTCTTAACTTTAAATAAACTCAGTAAAAAATAGTATTAATCAGTATTGATTAGTTTTAAAATTAGACGCCTAAAAAAAGAAATTAATCAATCAATCTTTAACTTTATTTTAGTTTTAAAAGAATTAAACACCTACTGAACCTAACAAAATCGTGTTATTTGTATGTCTGACTTGAAAAACAATTGTTTAATTCATATTTTCCCAATTTTTATTTATTTATCCAATTAATATGGTTACTGGGCACTCGTGCAAACTTAATTATTGCTGAACAGAGAGCTCTGCCATAAAGCGAACAGTTTCCCTAGTCTCGCAAAGTAAAATAAATATTACACCCAGGCTTGTTTGGAGGCTCGGGCTATTTTGTTCATAAATAACTCGATTTTATTTAGCATTTAATACTTAATGGGTAAACAAGCACCGGGGTGTGTGTTTGTTTTAACAATTTTGGCATTCACAGCTCTCCCAGCTGGCCAGCCAGCGGGACTCATTTAAGCTGTGCGTAATTAAATGGCCTTTGCCGGGATAGTTTAGGACAAATTGTTTGGAATTGATTTTGGCCGGTGCATCGTTCATTTTGGCATTTTGCATGCAGCATGGAAACTTGTGGGAAATTGTGAAATTGTGGGAAATCAACACCCAATTGTCGATGACTGGGCTCCAAAGTGCGCTATGCTCACTCTGGCTGTGTGTGTGTGTGCCAGTGAGGCAGCCATTTTGGAAACTTAGCAGCGCTAACAACCGGAAATCGTGCAAGTATTTAAATACAGCCACCAGTGAGTGGTAAGTGCTGCGGATGCCCAGTCGGGGCTTAAGGGGTGCGGCGCAGGGGGGGCTGCCAACCAACGACCATAACCCAAAAACCGAAATAGATGAAAATTTATTTGAATTGCAGTTGCATTGTGTGTGTGTGTGTGGGTGTGTCTTCGTTGTTTGCCGCCCCCTGTACTGGTGTGTGTGTATATGTGTGTGTGTTTCTTGCCGTTGCCACTGCAAAGCCCTTCTTTTAGCCGCCGACGCCCCTTGACATTGTCATCGTTTTGCATTTACATGCACTTACCGTTGTCATTGAAAATGTACATTTGCTTAACCCCCACCCCGGGTCCCCTCCTCCCTGCGTCCCCTCTACGCCGACGACCTACAGATAAAAATTCGACCTCAAGACGAGTTTCCCCAGCCACCTGACCTCAGGGGCGTGGGCTAGAGACCGCGAAAGGGGGGTAGGTTCTCATAAGATATAGCAATTAATATGAGGATTATTTAAAGCAATCTATAGAGTTCTTCTCAAACCTTAAAGGGTAGTATCTTTTAATTTTTACATTATGATTATATATATATATATATTATAATATATTATTAATCAATATGAGGTTTATTTAAAGGATTCTATAGAGTTGTAGGTTCTTCTCAGACCTTAAAGAAAAGTATCTTTTAATTTTTATACTATGAAGTTTTCTATAATATATTATTAATTATTATTATATGCTAGAAGTCTCTGATATTCCTTTAAAGTTAGTGTATTTAGTGTATTTTATATTTTCAGACCTTAAATGGGAGTATCTTTTAATTTTTATATTATGAAGTTTTTTATAATATATTTATAACCATTATTATATGCTAAAAGTCTTTAATATTCATTTAAAGTTAGTGTACCTAGTGTATTTGATCTTCTCAGACCTTAAAGGGGAGTATCCTTTATTTTTTATATTAGGAAGTTTTTTCTTATATATTATTAATCATTATTATATGCTAGAAGTCTGTGATATTAATTTAAAGTTAGTGTATTTAGTGTATTTGATATTCTCAGACCTTAAAGGGGAGTATCTTTTAATTTTTATTATTATGAAGATTTTTATAATATTATTATTAATCATTATTATATGCTAGAAGTCTCTGATATTCATTTAAAGTTAGTGTATTTAGTGTATTTGATATTCTCAGACCTTAAAGGGGAGTATCTTTTAATTTTTATTATTATGAAGATTTTTATAATATTATTATTAATCATTATTATATGCTAGAAGTCTCTGATATTCATTTAAAGTTAGTGTATTTAGTGTATTTGATCTTCTCAGAGCTTAAAGGGAAGTATCTTTTAATTTGTATATTATAAAGGTTTTTATAATATATAATTAAACATTATTATATGCTAGAAGTCTCTGAAATTCATTTAAAGTTATAAAGTTAGTATATTTATTTATTAAGACCTTTGTGTCCTTCTGTGTCCTTCTGTGCCACGCCACTGTGCGAACTCATCTCGTCTCGGGCATTATCGTTACTCTTAACGTTTTCATAGCATGAATTATTGAATTGATTGCTCGTCACAGGGCCCTTCCTCCCCTCGCTTTTCTCTGCTATTTTTTTTGGTTTTATATCTTTTTTTTTGTATCCCCCCAGCGATTATACATTTTTAATTTGATTCCTTTGGCTTTGCTGGTCTCGTCTCGCTCCGCTTTACTTTGGCCGGCGGAAGTGCCATCGCATATACATACATAAATATGACAAATTAACATTGTTAGCATGCCTGGCCCACAATTAATCATCTTGGCTAGCAGGCAGGGGCCCCAATCTGTGACGAACTGACTCAGGGATGACTAAGTGTCTGGCACACGGCTTGGCCTTTAACCTGGCTGTCTCCCCCCTGGCCAGCTTCATCCATATTTTATGCGAAATAACAAACCTGATGAATGAGTTTCCCCTGCGGATCTCAGTCTGGCATCGAACTATTTATTGTCTTTGGCATCCAAAAATAAGTAACTGACCCCGGCTGGAAGCTAATTAACCTTTGGCCCATTCACTTCCGCTCAGATGTATTAATCAATGGAACTCATGTCATATTTTTGGGCTCTAAATATATGAGCTTAATCCCCAATTATAGGTCAATTCGATTTCCGGCTAATTAGGTACTTGGCTTATCTCTTTTTTCTGCACTTGGCGCTTGTCAAACATTTAATTCAACCAAATAAATAAATTAAGTTGACATCTCACTCGTTTTGTTTGTGTTTACTTGTCAATTTATTTATTATGTTTTTACTCTGTTGACATTTATAATTTTTATGTTTTTGTGGCTGCTTCTGTTGAGAGGTGTTTAAGCAATTACCATTAAGTAATAGTCTTTTGTTTGTATTTCTTTGCATATTACTCAATTGTATTAAATGTATTTATCACTTTTTATATATTACCTTTATTATAGAGTTATTTTTAGGGATTTCTTCTGTTTGTTGTCCTAATTTCCCTACATTACTTACCTTAGATCTTATTGCCTGTAAATCCATTTGTTGGCCATTCCGTGTCAGTTCACCTTTCCTGATCCTTTCCCATTTCATTTGCCTTTGGATGGCCCTCGCAGGTCCTGGCTCCTTTGTCTCAACATCTGCGAGTGTCCCCCGGGCACCATTCCATTCAATTTCACTCCGTTCCAGACTATCAATCTGCCGGGCTCAATCTCGCCTGGGTTGTGGCCCAGACATAAGTCTCCTCCTCCCGCGCCCGTCTCCGCTCCTCGATCAGTGCATAACACACACGAAACCCCTTCTAATTCGAGCACACCCCTCTCCGGAAAAACAGCTGCTGCTGTTGGCCTTGCTGTGCCTGCACTTGGCCCAATACAATTGCCAAGTTATTAATGACAAGTCGTATTTTCGCCTGGCCAACTTGTCGCTGGCCTCCCTCGCACTTGGCCACCCTCCCCCTGGCCAGTGCTCGTATTTCGCCTCTTAAATCGAATCTATGGCCCACACACACCACAGGAAATGCCATTGCAGTTGAAAATTTCAAGAAAACAAAGCCCGGAAATTTGTGAATATTAAAAACCATATTTCAAATACCCTAGCGCCATTATTAGCTTGTCATTTCTGGCCTAGCCCAAGACATTCTATAATTCTAATAACTGACAAGTGTTTCAATATATATTTTAATTAAAAATATGACCACTACATTGATTTGTGTTCAATGTGGAGAAAAGGAGTCATAAATACATGGCTCATACTTATTTAAACTCCCAACTAAAGTGCATACTTAACCCAAAGAATATGTGAGTACAGAGTCCTTATTAAAATGTGGCAGGTACTGGCAGAAATCAGGATACCCCTCTGGCACTCTGACGGGTTAAAACCTAGGGAAATAGAAACTTTGCATGTGAAAATCTGTTGGCAACAATATTTTATGGACACACTTCTCGGGCATCCCAATATCCATAGATTTTCCAATTGCCCCCCGGCGCCAGGGAGGTGGCAGCTTTCGAGGGGAGGCGACTCTCGATTCGGACAGAGGGTGCGAGATGTCAGCTCGTGTGTGACCGGCCAACCGACTGACGGACGGACCGGCGGAGACCGCATGGCTGACTGGCCCCCTCCCCCTGCTCTACACTGCAATAAACGGCGCCAAATGGGCCCGAATCAAAGGCAAGTCCAAATCCTCATTAAATCTGCAAGCGACAAAAATCCAATGGCAACAAAGTTAGTTTTGTTTTTGGGGTCTTAGGCGTACATTTCGAGTGCCAATTTAAATTGTAATTAGACCATTTTCTCTCGGTTTCAGAGCCGCTCTACCGCATGCCGCATGCCGCCTCTGCCCCTGCCTCTTGGCCTCCTGGCCTCTTGGCCTCTTTGCCTCTTTGCCACTTTGGCTCCTTTATTTTTGTTCCGTTCTCTATCCTTTTCATAAGCTTTTCGCCGGGTCGACATGTGTTGGGTATCAGTGACGGAAATCAATGTCGCACTTAAGCGGATTCCTCAAATTGGCTATATGTTTCTTTATTTTTATACTCCGCTCCCTGTGTACCCTGTAGCCGAAGGGTATTTTCTAGGTCTAAATGGGGAGTAGTTGGTCTTCATAAGTTGTATTTATTTTTACAAGATTTTTACGACTTTGCTAGCCTATTTTTCAGGGAGCTTTTCTGGAACCATTAGCGTATTCATTACTAAATAAATATTTAACGGTCCAATTTATACATTTAAATTAAAATTTAAATATATATTCTTTTAAGGATGAAACCCTTTCCCTTTATTGGCAGTAATTCTTTTATTTACTAATACAATTGTGAAGTTACAGTGTTTGTTTTTAAGTAATGCTTTTAA
The DNA here is from genome assembly GCA_008042775.1 of Drosophila pectinifera. Lineage (NCBI taxonomy): Eukaryota > Metazoa > Arthropoda > Insecta > Diptera > Drosophilidae > Drosophila > Drosophila pectinifera. The sequence continues at coordinate 28,830 of VNKC01000895.1, forward strand.
CTCTCTCTAATATCAATGATCATATTTACTATAATATATTTTACTTTTTAAACCTGGGTAGCCACTAGTCGGTTGGTTTTGCCAACTATTTTTATATATTTTTATTTTGCGTATTTTTTGTTTGTTTGCTTTTTTTACTGGCCAGAGCCCTTTCGCCACCATCGACCATCAAGGCCAGAGAGACGCCCACTGTGTTCCTGCTCCTGCTCCTGGTAACTATTAAGCCAAATCAACAAACAAACACACACAGAGGGGACACAGGACACGGGACACAGGATACAGGACATGGGGGCTGTGAAGCAGCTGTCGTCGGCGGTAGGTGTCAACAACTGCGAGTGTGTGTGTGAGCTCGAAGGGGGTGAGTGGGTACACATCCACACCCAGAGCCCCGGGATGGCTGAAAAATATAAGTAACAAATGCCCGACGGAAATCAAGTTGAAATTTCATTGAGTGCAAAGGAAATTCAAACGGAAAACCAAATGAGCGAGCCAGCGAGCCAAGCGAGCCCCCTCTGGCTGGAGAGAGGAAAACCCAAAAACCCCAAAACGGGAACATGGAAAATGGCGCAGGACCTCGCAGCATCGGGGAGTCGGGAAACAGGATTGGGGAACCAGGAGTCGGGAAACAGGAATGGGGAACCAGGAGTCGGGAAACAGGAGTCGGGAACCAGGAGTCGGAGCCAGGAGTCAGGAATCAGGAGTCAGCAGTCAGGAGTCCAGTGCCAGCAGGACTCAGGTTATGGGAGCTGAGGGAGCGATTTAAGTGAGTAGAAATCATATTTTCCCTACTCGTTTTCGAGCTGATTTCTGGGATTTAATTTGCATTTTTAGAGAGAGTTGCAAATAGGTAGTATAGAAATTTATAATAGACTATCAACTGGGATTACTGAGGGCTTGGGTATCCCACAGTCGAGCACTTGTTTTATTCATGACTCAGACAAAACATGCCGATATTAAACAGTCCAATTGAAGGCGTTCTTCTAATGAAATTCATTTTCTCCGCATGATTTCCTCTTTTCCCAGGCAGGAGTAGTTCTCTTCTAAACCCCTCCATTAACTGATTATGCCAACTGCCAAACTTGGCCAGCCGAGAGTCGTCCCGCCTCCTAACAATAGCTGCCACAAGGCAAGGAAATCTAGGAAATATTGTTTTAAAAACAATAATAAATTCAATTAATATCAAATTAGGAAAAATAGTATTTAAAACTATTTAAAAAGGCGTCTAAAGTTAGCTAATGAAATGTTTAAGGCATCAAAGTCTTGTGGAAGAGGCAATATAATGCTGGCATTTCAGGCCATTTCTTTTGGAATTTCTTTCTATATTATTTGCATTGCAATATTTTATATTATATATATATATTATTACTGCAAATACTTATATCTAATAAGTGACACTATTTTCATGGACAGTGCCTGTAGACACGAGTGTTCACCCACACACATTGGTGTATTCACAGTTGGCCGCCGCTTGGTGTCGGCATAAATAAATCAAAATGTCGCCGATGTCCTCCTTCAGCAGGACCTTTTGCCCGCCTGCCACCTCCGGCCGCCCCTCGGGTGTATTGTTCTTGGCCTATTGAGGGTAACAAGGTTCGGCATTCCATGTCCTGCAGGACACAGGGCCCTGGCTCAATAGAGGGGCCATCGTAACGGATTGCCATTTCCCCGTTTTCATTCTGGGGAAAACCTCCTTTTTCGGTTGAGCTTTTTCGCCTGAAAGTTTTCGCTTGCGTTTGAATTTTATGCGAGTTTTCGTTTCGTATTTTTTTCTCCTTTCCCTTTTCTTTTTTCTTTTTTCGTTTTTCGTTTTTCGGTTTCTTTCAGTTCGGTTTTTGGGTTTTGGCTCTGGTTTTTCTTTGGATTTTTTGTCTCCTCCAGCTCCGTTTGGGGGGCTGTGTTGGGCTGAAGGGGTACCTCTGGTCGGCGTGTCGCATAAATTTAAGTTAGCAGCACATTTTCGCACTGCCACCGCCCACCGCCCACCACCTACTGCCGGGCACTACGAGTTTCCACGAAGCCTCAAGGACAACCGCAGAGTCGCAGTTCCTCTGGTTTACTTAATGCGCCGCTAAAAGTTTCTCTATTTTATTATTTCTGGCCCTCAGTCCCTTCCGCTGCGCTTCCTCCTTTCTGGCTCACTTTTGGGCTCGCTTTTTGGTTTGGTTTTTTCAATTTTCGCTACTCAAGTAAAACTATTTATAAGTTGTATTTGTCTTCTTTCCGCCCAAAAGGGGAGAAAATGGCGGAGGCGGCCTGCCTATGTTCCCCTCGACAGGACTTTGATGGCGGCAAAAGGCAACTAAGTCCCCTTGAATCCGTTCAATGTATTTTAGATTGACTAAAAAAACATAACAAATTTGCATGTTTCAATATACTTTTTACAAGAAATCTGGAAAGAATACTTACTTAATTTAAAAAACAGTTTTTAAGTTGTGAAAGCCAAAAAAATGCTGCCTTGTTCTAGTTAATATAGGTACTTTTTGAGGTCTTCTTGAGGGACTTAAAATCTCTAGGAATTATATTTAAATTGACTAAAAAAACCTAACAAATTTTTGCATGTTTCAATATACTTTTTACAAGTAAGCTGGAAAGAATACTTACTTCATTTTAAAAACAGTTTTCAAGTTGTGAAAGCCAATAATATGCTGCCTAATGCAAGTTCTAAGTAATATATAAGTACTCTTTGAGGCCTTTTTAAGAGACTTGACATCTCTAGGAATTACATTTGCTTGTTTATAATTTCTTTAACTTTTAACCTCTCTTAACTTTCGCAGCAAAGCTTTAATTATGAATGAAACACTTTTATGAAATTCCCTTTCGCAGAACTCCCCTTTTGGAAATGCGTTAAATTACATATATTTTTCTGGGCTTTTTGCAGCCCTGCCAACCCTTTGCCTCCGTATCCGATCGCTATATGTAATTGATTCCACATTTGTCGCCATTTCGACAGTTGCCACCCCCCGGAGTTTGGGGCGCGCCCCCTCCTCCGAGGGAAATAAAAGCAATTACGGCCATCAATTGGCCATGTTGCATAAAAATGAATAAAACCATAAAGCGATGCAGCAGCCGTGACAGATGGAAAGCCGGGAAACTGGGGAAATGGGAGTTTGGGAGTTGCGAAAATGGAATAGATTGGGCTCCACCCATCCGCATCCATAGATCAGACATCCCGACCCCGAGGGCAGTTGTTATTTTCGACTTTGTTTGTCCTCTTTTCCAGTATCCAGTATCAGTTGCCCGCGAAATTGTTATTACTTAAAGCGTCTGCTCGGGGAACCCCCCCTTGCTACAATGTTGCGCATTTTTCATGCGTTTGACGTTCAAGGGAAAGGGAGTGGGGGATGGGGGGGACAGGCCTTGCCCTAATTGCAGCTGCAGCCGTCATCATTACGGGCGACTTCCGGTTCGCTTTCCCTTCGCCTCCCTCGTCCTTGTGGCCAAGTTTTTGGCTAATCTATTTGTCATGTTCGCGCATTCGGATCGGAAAAACTAAGCGACACAGCCAACGTAATTTGCAACGATACTTCCTGCCGCCTCCCAGGAACTGGAACTGGAGGATGCCGCAGGATGCCGCCGCAGCCGAGGAGCGGAGGGGGGATAAAGCGGAAAGGACATTTCACAAATTCAAAAGCGTTCGTTGGCTTTGATAAACGAGCTGAGCTGGACGAAGGAGCTGCTCGGACCCTGAGCAAAAAGCCAAGGCAGAGTGCGACTGGAAAAGCTACAACAGGAAAGCGCCAGGGGGGAGAGGGGCAAGGTAAGCTGCAGAGGATCACGGGGTCATCCGTGTCCTTGTGTGTGTGTGTGTGTGTGCAATTGCAATTCAAATTTTTGCTGCCGCAAATGCAATTTCTATAGGATTTCACTTTGGTTGAGTCTCCTTCGGTCGCATCTCCCATCTGTGGCGCACAAATTGCACTTTCTTACTCCTTGGTAGCTCGGCCATCTGTCTCCTTCTCGGGTAACTCCCTATCCGTCGCACATGTATCTGCATCTGCCTCTATATCTGTATCTGTATCTGTATCTGTATCTACATCTGTAACGGTGCCTTTGCCGCATCCTTGTATCTTTTGTCTCGCTGCGTTTGTAGCGCCAAGATTTGTTTACTCCTCGCTCGACTTTTGTTTGGTTTCGACCCCTTGCCCTGGCACTCCTTTTCCCGATCTCGCTGCACTGACAACACTTAATCTTTATATACTATTATTTGTTTGAATTTTGTTCTATTATGTGCCAACGTAAAAATTTTTAATCCTGACAGTTTGTATAATAATTTCTGATATCCCAGTAATTACACACTCTCTCTCTCTTTTAAGGCACACTTTTTTTGGCTTCCACTGTACAGAGCAGTGGGTTGTTCTATGTAAACAAAGGCTGCTGCTGCTGCCAGAGAATTTATTTATTGGACAAATCTGAGTTAAAAATATTCATAACTCAGCCAAAACAGCCTTAATTTCAAATCGGAAAGCACTTCTATGCAAGTTTTTATTCGGTTAATTAATCTGCATTTCAAATTTAGGAATTATTAAGAATTAAATTTTTGTCAATTTTTGACAATTTTAATGATGTAACCCCTTATCATTTTTTCAAAAATCTACCAAAATTTTTTTACTTTGTTTTTTCCATATTTTATTCCTAAATAAATAAGCTTTTAGCAACGATTCGGAATATAAATGGCATTTGGCTGTCATTTCATTTTTGGCCAAGTTATGCCCTTCAGAAGACATCAAATACCGATTTTTGGGTCGTTAATTCGGCATTTTTATATCCTAATTTTTTATCAAATCATTTTTAAGGCAATATTTTATTATTAAATAATTAAGCTTTTAGCGGCGATTCCGAATATAAACGGCATTTGGCTGTCATTCCATTTTTGCCCAAATTATGCTCTTCAGAAGACATCAAATGCGGATTTTTGGGTCCTTAAGTCGGCATTTTTATATCCTAATTTTTTGACAAATCATTTTTAAGGCAATATTTAATTATTAAATAATTAAGCTTTTAGCGGCGATTCCGAATATAAACGGCATTTGGCTGTCATTCCATTTTTGACCAAGTTATGCTCTTCAGAAGACATCAAATACCGATTTTTGGGTCCTTAATTCGGCATTTTTATATCCTAATTTTTGGACAAATCATTTTTAAGGCAATATTTAATTATTAAATAATTAAGCTTTTAGCGGCGATTCCGAATATAAACGGCATTTGGCTGTCATTCCATTTTTGACCAAGTTATGCCCTTCAGAAGACATCAAATACCGATTTTTGGGTCCTTAATTCGGCATTTTTATATCCTAATTTTTTGACAAATCATTTTTAAGGCAATATTTAATTATTAAATATTTAAGCTTTTAGCGGCGATTCCGAATATAAACGGCATTTGGCTGGCATTTCATTTTTGGCCAAGTTATGCCCTTTACAAGACATCAAATGCGGATTTTTGGGTCCTTAATTCGGCATTTTTATATCCTAATTTTTGGACAAATCATTTTTAAGGCAATATTTAATTATTAAATATTTAAGCTTTTAGCGGCGATTCCGAATATAAACGGCATTTGGCTGTCATTCCATTTTTGGCCAAGTTATGCCCTTCAGAAGACATCAAATACCGATTTTTGGGTCCTTAATTCGGCATTTTTATATCCTAATTTTTTTACAAATCATTTTTAAGGCAACATTTTATTATTAAATGATTAAGATTTTAGCGGCGATTCCGAATATAAAAGGCATTTGGCTGTCATTCTATTTTTGGCCAAGTTATGCCCTTCAGAAGACATCAAATACCGATTTTTGGGTCCTTAAATCGGCATTTTTATATCCTAATTTTTGGACAAATAATTTTGGGCCCTTAATTCGGCATTTTTATATCCTAATTTTTGGACAAATCATTTTTAAGGCAATATTTAATTATTAAATAATTAAGCTTTTAGCGGCGATTCCGAATATAAACGGCATTTGGCTGTCATTCCATTTTTGGCCAAGTTATGCCCTTCAGAAGACATCAAATACCGATTTTTGGGTCCTTAATTCGGCATTTTTATATCCTAATTTTTTGACAAATCATTTTTAAGGTAATATTTAATTATTAAATAATTAAGCTTTTAGCGGCGATTCCGAATATAAACGGCATTTGGCTGTCATTCCATTTTTGGCCAAGTTATGCCCTTCACAAGACATCAAATGCGGATTTTTGGGTCCTAAAAAAAATAAAAATAAACATAACTTGGCCAAAACAGCCTTAATTTTAAATCGGAAAGCATTTCTATGCTGGGTTTTATTTGGGTAATTAATCTGCATTTCAAATTTAGGAATTATTAAAAATTTAATTTTTTTCCAATTTTTGACAATTTTAATGATGTAACCCCTTATCATTTTTTCAAAAATCGACCAAAATTTTTTTTCTTTGTTTTTTCCATTATTTATTCCTAAATAATTAAGCTTTTAG